>SEMN01000431.1:0-159145 GCA_005408345.1 Macquaria australasica | reverse complement strand
TCCTCATTTCCTCTCTTCTACTCCTTTGCTGCTCTCCTCTCCTCTGTCTTCCCTCCTTTACCTCACCTCTCATTTCCTTTCTCCTTCCTCCTCTTGTCTCTAATCTCCTTCTTCCTCCTTTACTCTGTCCTAATTTTCTCTCCTCTTTCTCAGTGCTTCCTTCACTTGTCTCCTTACTTATTGTCTCCTTTCCTCATTTATCTTTTCCTCCTCTCATCTCCTCGTTCACTCTTACCCCACTTCCTCTCCTCTCTGTTCCTCTTCTCTCCCATTTCCCTACTTCCTCCTCTCCTCTCCTCTTCTCATTCCCTCTTCTTTATGTTCCTCTCCTCTCCTTTTTTTCCTCTCAACTCCAGTCTATCTTCTCTCCTCTCCTCTTTTTCCTGCAATAACAGAAGGAGATGGCTTAAGCATCTGTGTTATCAGTGCAGATTAATGTTCTAATAATATTCACAGATGTCATTTCAAAATTCTCCATTTGTTTACTTTTGCTCTCCGTCTCTCCCAGAGCTCGCCTGCTCTCCGTCGTTTTTTGCCTCCTTTTCTCTCTCTTGTCAATGAATCACAGGACTAATCACAAGCTCATCGCGGACTTCAAAGCAGCCACTTAAGAGCGCCTGTCTCATCCGAGACAGACACACGCACGCACGCACGCATGCACGCACGCACATGCCTCTCCAGCAGCAGTGTTTTTGAATCATTCTTAATCGGGATAATTACACATGAGAGGAACTAAATGAGCAAAGGGTTGAGTAAAAAGGGGGCAGGACAGTGAGAGCTGATGGTGAAAAAAGGAACGGGGAGGGACGACAGCAAAGAGCTTCCTGACACGTTTGTTCATTTGCTTATTATTTTGCTGCTGTAGTTGTTTGTTTACTCATTAAGGATAATCCAATTAAAGCACTTAAGAGCAGCTTAAGAAGAAGCATACACACAAACACATCTCAGAGTGGGTCTAGGCTTGGAGAGAGGACAGGTTGTGGTGGGGTCTGTAAAGCCTGCAGTTTCCACCCCTCCCTGCCACTACAAACAGGGCTTTAGGAAAGTATGCCAGGGGCTTGTGGCGCTGAGACCATAACATGCCTCCATGGCGGCTCTGTGTTGGCTCCGGAGCTGGTCAGTCGCCTGCCTGCCTGCGTCCCCCCGCAGCGCTTTCCTGTCGTGTGTTGGCTGACTGGTCCCCCAGTGCACATATGCCCACTTACACTGTGTTCCTCTCTAATTAGCTGCTCTTGTCTACACAGGCGCACAGGCTTTGTTAAAACATTGCTATGCCTTTCCTGGCATGTTCCCGTCATGTAAAAATGAATCCTCACATCATCAGACGATAGGGCGGGTTCATTAATCCTGGCCTTGTGCGTTGCAAACTGGACCAATAAAGAGGATGCTCATGGCTCTTTTTACACCAAACAGGCAATAATAATCTGGAGGGCAGGAAGCGCAGGTTACCTTGGTAACCTGAGGTTAGAGAGATGCCTCTTACCTCATTTCTGTTGTTTTTCAATGAGTCATTTATTTAATCTACGAGATCCCTTGTTGGCTTACTGTGAAACCAGCTCTGCTTTTCCTCTAGTCATTTTTCATTACTCTCTAACCAAATCAACTGTTATCTTTTTTCTTTGTTAATTCTTCTTCCTGTGATAGAGGAAGAGAGAGAGAGAGGGAGAGGATGCGAGTGACTCTACTTTAGAGTTTGATCATTAATTATTAGTCTCTGGTTCCTCTGAGGAGAGAAGCTGATGACAGCTAATTAAGGTTGAAGTGATGTATATGCTCTCTCTCCCACTCTCTGTTTCCCCCCCACCCAACCCCACCCCACCCCCCTCCTCCTTCTCTGTCCCTGCCCACCTGCCAAATCATATGCTGGAGCTATAGACAGTAAATATCCAGAATAAATGTGGGGATAACGACATCACACATTGTGTTTACCGCATGCTCCAGTGATCTTTTAGCAGAGTGGTACTCATCCTAAATATGGAGAGGATTTTTTGTTTGGGAGAGTTTTTGGTCTGTGAGGTGAAATATTGGGGTGTTTTAAAGGATAAAGCTGACATTATTCCATATTTTTCATGTCAACAAATCCCATGAAAAGACCAAAACCAACAATCCGTTAGCCCAGCTCTGAATACTTTCTGACTTCCCTATCCTGTCTGTGGCTCTCAACCCCAAGCCCATTCATTTCTGCTGAAGACGTAAATCTTTTAATTTTTAAAAAGAGCTCCATAACAAACCAGCTGGGCACTGTAGTTTTAATAGTGTATTTGTTGGGGACTATTTTCAGTATTAATACACATTTAGTGCTCTAGTGAGTATTTACAGCAGCAGGAACGTGTGTGTGGGATTTACTCAAACTACAGTGCAGCAGTGTGGCTCATTGATGTGTTTTTAATAGTTTTTGGACAACAGAGCTCTATGGCACAGAGGAATAAGTTATAAAAGAAAAAGAAAATGCTCATCATAATTTCCCAGATCCCAAAGAGACGTCTTCAGATTGCTTCTTTTATCCGGCCAGCAGTCCAAAATCCAAAGACTCTTCATTTACTGTCATATATGACAAAGAAAATCCTCACATTTATGAAGCTGGAACCAGCAAATGTTTGACATTTTTGCTTGAAAAATGACTGAAACGATTAATAAATTATCAAAATAGTTGTCAATTAAATTTCTTTCAATCGTTGTAGATCTAAGTCGATGGCGATACTGATGTATCTGAAATAAGATAATATTGGCCCATATATCGACGATATCGAATACTATTTCATTCTACACAAATATGTCAGTATGCATACAGTATGCAACTGTCCTACAATGCAACGCAATAAGAAATTGAAAGAGCTTCTCAGGCCTGCAAAAAATGTAAAAAAAACAATAGTGGTCAGACAGCTCCTGGAAGATATAAGAAAACAAAAAATAAGTATTAAATCTATGTGAAAACCTATTTGATCATTTCCTGTTAATACAAAGCAAGTAAGCATAAACAACTGTTTGGTTTTCACTTCATCTTCCTCCATAGCCTTGTCTGTTGTATCAATTCACCTCCAGCCAGATCCACAGAGAAGTGACTGGCGGATAGATCACCATGTCACTCCTGCTTTACTTCCTCTGCCCTCAAACTGTGATGATGATGTCTTTATGACACGACCCCAGGCAACAGGAGCCAAGAAGGAAGAGAGGGAGCCAAGGAGAGAGAGGTGGAAGGAGGTGTTATTTTTAAGGTTTGAGGATGGAAAATTGTGGCACATTGACCACAGTTGGACCACGGCTACGGCAACACCGGCCAGACAAACAGAACGTGAACTGAAAGCTAAATTCTAATTTGCTGAATAAGAAAAAGAAAACTAGAATAATCTTAGAGATTCATACACAGGATAAATGATGAGACAGGTAATTATTTTGTTTTAGTGTAGTATTTTTTTCCTCCCACCTACATTTCTCCCTTTTCCAACCTCCCCCTCCTGTACCGCCATGCCCACCCCGCCGAAACCTTTCGCTTGAATTTGTGGTGACTCCAGCAATAGCAACACCAGTGGAGGAAATCATTTGTGCCTCCAGGCGAGTCATTACAGAAGCAGAGTGTGAGATTGCAGTGACAAAACTCTGTCTCTGGCCTCACGACCAGCCAGAGACCAGCACGCCTCTCCACACTCATTACTTCCTCTCCTCTCCTCTCCAAATATTATTTTCATCACATCCTCTTTTTTCATTTCAACATATTTTTATTTCATTATGCATCAATTCAGATTCTGATTTAAAATATTTCAAGTAGTTTGTACTTAGATTATGTTCCATTTTGTTTTGGCACAATTTTCTCTTATTATGTTTTAAAGTATCCATAAGAGCACTTCATTTCTCCCAACAAAAAAAATAATAGCATTGACGTACAAAAGTAAAAATCACTTATTTTGAAAGCTTAAAAGGTAAATAAGTTAAAATACTCCCAAATGTACTGATATGTATTTAAATACACAGACAACAGCTAAACCAGATATTTTAATAGTTTTCAGTGTCTATGCAGGAGTAAAACAGGCCAAAAATGGCAGTTATGATCACATAAGAAGCACTTATTTTTATTTTAAATACAGACTTATGTGAATATACAGTACCTGTAACATATGTGTTGACAGAATTATATGGAATATTGTTTCGACCTATTGTTTTTATTTGATCATGTAAGATTGTTTTATATATTTGTATTATGATATTTAAGTCAGTTAACTATAACTGTGCCTTTGAGAAGAAACCAATCAGGTTATTACTTTGAGACTTTTATTTTGTGGTTATTTCTAAAATGGACATTTTGACTGACAATATTCAAAACAAGCTAACAAAACAAGACTTGTCCTCTTTTACTTTGCAGGCTGTTTTTGCCCTCGCTGGCCAGAAGGTGTCAGCTCTGTGTTGGGTAGCGGTCCGCAGCTACGCACACAATACACGTGCACACACACACACACCTACACGTACAAAGCCGGGCGCTACAGCCCACTGATGTCCAGCTGCTCCTGTCAACACTCCGCTACAGCGTGTAATTCACCCTCACACACAACGGCAGCTGAGACCTGAGAGGAGCCCCCCACCCCACCCCCAACACACACGCACGCACACACACACACACACACACACACACACACACACACACACAAAGAAGTCTGAAGTGATAGGAGGGAATAAGAGGTGGAATAGAGAGAAACTGTAAAAACATGAAAGTGGACAGAGAGCTGGACATAGAGAGGGAGAGTTGTGGGTGACAGACGCACTGAGAGCCAGACAGACAAAGAGAGGGGGGACACTGTTTAAGTGGCCTAATCAAGGGACCACCCCTTCAAAGGGAGCGCTGGTGTGTGTGTGTGCTTGGGCAGGGGGTTGTTGGGGGGGGAGGCTGCACATGAACAGACTGAGTCCAAGTTCCCCTGCAATTATCAACTTACCCCCCCCCCTCCCTCTTCTCCTCCTCCTCCACCCTCTTCATCCCCTGAGAGACCCAAGCTGCTGTACCCATCAACAACTCATTCAGGCCTTAACAAAGCAGCACCACGCCTACCCACAAACACTTACACACACACACATTTTACAACTGTGCAGCCCAGTCGATGCTGACTTTGTAGATGAATCCCTACATGAGAATCACTTGAAAACAATTTCCAAAATTAGGGGAACATTTTGATGTGATCTGTGGCTCTGATCTGGTTCTTTTTTTTGTTTTGGTGTCGTCTTTTGTCATTGATTCTCACACTATACTCAAATATGTCAAATGTTGTAAGCGCTGGCCATAAAAGTCCTTTGCATTTACAAGAAATGCTTTTATTCATGCTTGAATAAAAATGAATGAAAATCTAAATGTAGAAAACGTTACAGAAACATTATGGGATTTTGAATAAGCAGATTGCCAAAGTGAGTTTTTTTTGTTTGTTTTTCCAGAAAATTGACTTTTTTAAAGATGATGCCAACATGTGAAACCTTGAGAACATTTATGGATAACTGTATATTTTGTCATTACTGCTGTGGTTTTTCATTCCATTTCTTATCAATAGAGATTTCACTCTTGCAGTCACTTTTGCAGTTTTTTGCTGATTGCCACATGAGAATCATTCAAAAAAGAAATTCCAAAATAGAGAACAGATTTTCACTTGTCTTCCACTTTTCTCCTCCTTTCTCATTTTGGTTGTAAAGGTCATGTCAGAGCTCTGTTAAGGGAACAAGCTGTTTTAATTGACTCTTACCCCGTGTAACAGAAGCTTTTTATGTGGTAACCCATGCAGTACCCTGCCTTCTTTTACAGAGAAACTGTATGAAGCATGGGGAAACTCGCTGTGTGTGTGTTTGTGTGTGTGTGTGAGACGTACATGGCCTGGCGTGTGCCGCTCCACGCGCTGAACATGCCCTGAGGCCATCGTCTCACCTGCGGCGCTCTTAATGTGGAGTGCTTGCTGTGTGTTTGTGTGGACAATATATGCATTCATGCCTCTGTGTGTGTGTGTATTTGTTCTCTAAGCCTTCAGTAATAAGGTTGGCCATGGTGCATCAGAGATAAGGCATTAGGCTGTTGACCTCTGACCTCTACCTCTGTTGAATACGGAAAACTGGTCACTAACACCCAGGAGAGGCCATGTTTAAGAGGCGCAAACTGCTTAATGAAATCAGCAGTGCAGGCTGCGGTGTGTGTGTGTGTGTGTGTGTGTGTGTGTGTGTGGTAATTGAGCTAGTATTATAAAGCAGCTGTATTTAAAGTGTTGTCTTGCATTCTGAATTAGCCTTAATAACTGAGGTGTTTGAAGATGATTAAATCAATGGAAAAATTGTCAGCTGTTAATGTTTTGTTGCCTCTTGACAGCAGTTGTGCCGCTCAACACAGAGCAGCATTTGTTGTTTGTTGTTACTGCATTATAAGACCTTTTAATACGATTATATTTGTTGGTTAATTTTGTTTTAAACTGGTTTAAGTGTTTATGGCTTTTTGGATTTCACAGACAGAAAAAGATCCTTAGTGACGACTCCACAAACGTTGCAGGATCGTAGAGCTGCAATATTTGGCACACAAGATAGGCAAGTTATTATGGAGTAATGTATGCAAAAAGACAGTTTACAAGATGAGATCATTTCCAAGTTTCACTGATCAAAACGAACTTTATAGTTTATAGTATAGCTTTGTTGGATCCAAAAATGTGTTTGTGCAATTAGCGAGAGAGAATCATTGTGATCTGTGGGGAAGTACTGCTCACAAATTGCTTTTGTGAAACAGGCCACTGTCTTGTTATCTTGTAGCTGGTGCAACGGCTGAGTAGTTCTGGCAAAAATTGCAAAAAATGTTTAGCCATTTTTAGAAAAGTAATGAAGTTTATGTAGCACTTAAATGTCCAGACTCTAATGTCCTACTTTTGTCCTTCTGTTGCCTGGTGGTCTGAGAACCGCACCACATGACATCCCTAGTTTGTAATCATAAGTAAACTGTGAGTAAGAATAAAAATGCGTGAGAGTAATGTGTTGAGGCCGAATCTCTCGAGGCCGAATCTCTCGAAGACCTTGTGGTTGAAATTTAGAAAAACTTAAGGTGTCAGCGTGCCTCAACTGAAGTGTTTGTTGGACTTTGTAATCAGATGGGCTGCGTCTGACAGTTTGTCTAACTTTCTGAAACAGACACTTCAGACAGGCAGTGATTGGCCAGGTGTGCAGAGGTGAGAAAGCTGGCAGGATTTTCTCATTCTTTACTCAAACTACTACTGACGCTTTTTGCATGTTCAAGAGACTGTCCTCCCAAAAATACGGCAGCTTAAAAGCAGCTTATTATGACCCATATTTGTGTTTGTTATATGGCGACCTCTTGTGGCCGTAGTAATTATGACAGAAGCAAAGGCAGAAGTATAAAGAGCAACAAAGTCCGCGTAGGGTGGTGGTCGGGTGAATGGATGGGTCACAGGTCAAACAACACAGGACTTTCAGTCAGGAGACCGCAAATTTGTGTCTGGTGTCAAACCAAAAGTCAACCTTGACTCATTTTAACTTCCGTATGGAAGTTAAGTTACGAACGGAAGTCACGTCATGTAACTTAACTTACTAAACTTAACTTACTAACGAACTTATTTTAACTCAAACCATGATCTTTTCCTAAACCTAACCAAGTGGTGTTGGTACCTAAACCTAACCAAACTGCGACCGCTTCACAACGTTAACCACGTGTTTATTATTGTTACCATGATGACGGAGGTTCGGTATGCCTATTCTGTCACTTATGTTGGAGGACTTGTTGGTGTACAATCGTGTGCAACACCATGAATGTCTGTATAGAGAAACTGTTTAAAAGTGTGCACCCTGATCCCCATTTGTACAATTAACTGAATCTCACCCCTCCTCTATGATGACAGGCTTTTTTTTTTGCCCCGTCTTTTAGTGGCCAATTTGCTTGAGACATGGTTGGACAACACTTCATAAGAGCTAGTTTGTTTCAAGCATACCTCGACCTTTAGCGTGTACGTGTTTTTCTTTGTTTAAGACTTTTTCTCAAAAAAATAAAAAATAAAAAAAATCTATAGGATGAATAAATACTATCCAATCTTCTCTTATTTTATCTTTATCTTGTCAATAAGGACTTCACTTCTGCATTGTTTCATCTTAGTGTGTGTCTCGGAGAGTTGTGTGTGTCAGGTAGTTAACCGGGTTTGTCCGGGACACTGAAGACATTCTCCAGCCTCTCCTCCACTCCATTAGGCTGTAAGTGGAGGCGGAAGTGTATCAGATGTGTGTGTGTGTGTGTGTGTGTGTGTTGTGTCGATTATATATATATATGTGTGTGTGAGTTTCTGGTGCGTGGGGTGTCACTTCGGCTGTATTGGGGTCAGGTTGGGAAATATAGAAGCTTCCAGGCACTCAGCACGTAATTGAAAATCTATTTTGCTCAAAGTGAGGAGAGGGAACGAAAGAGTGGAGAACAAATGAAAGAGGGAAGACAGACGGAGGAGGAGGAGGAGGGTGGTGTTGGGGGGGGGGGACAGGTGACCAAAAGATAATGGTGAGGGGGAGGAGGAGGAGAGAGTATATGGGGAGGAAGTAACAGAGAATGAAGGAGATATTATTTTAGAAGGTGGAGGGGGAGACAGTGGAGGAGGCGGTGGAGGTGAGGGAAGGACAAAGCCGGTGGTGGAGGGTGAAGAGGCTTCACGGCCGTCCTAAGTGGATAAAAAGCAAAAGAGACGGCTGAGAACAGTTCATTTTTCTGTCCTAGTAAAGACTTCCTCCCTGTATTATCCAGTCCGCACTGATCAGTCACAGTGTGTCTCTGCATGGGTGTTTCTTTTACTGTAATCCCTGTTTGTAACACTCACTCCCAGGCTACAGTCCTAAATAAAGCTGAATACATACATACATTATCACATATATGTCATATAATAGTAAAATGAATTTAAAGATACCAAAAAAGTAAGACATTACAATTTAAAATGTGCATTTGTACCGAAATATTGTATTGGACGATTGCTATTAATAGTCATTGTAGTAATAAAATGTGATGTTATTGTTTGTGTTGTTTTTGTTTAGCTAATCTGAGGTATTGCACTGATTAAATGTGTAGACACTGTTGTTATGATATTAAAAGGCAGTCTGTGATGCAAATGTAAAATACAAACACTTGTTATACCTTTCAAATGCATTCACAGTTCTTTAAATACAAAAAGGAGAGGGAAGAACAGTGAATCTGTTTTTTTTCTGAAGCTGTTGAAGGTTTGTTTACAAACGGCAATGTTCATGAATAATTATGGTAAGTTGAGCAACACATTTCTGACTTTCTATCCGTAACAAATATTCTTCAGTGATGTTTTTGAATCTCACATTAAACGGTATGGTCACAAAAATTCTGGATTGGGTCTTTAAATAAGCTGTGCCAAAGGTTTACTCACTTCAGTGGTTCTACTTCTCAGTATATTGTCAAACAAAAGTACATGCTTGGCACATACAGTACATGTATAGTGTTAGTTAAGGCAGAGCTCTAAGTCAATCATTCTAAGTCAGTCTAAGATCATCATTAGCTTCTTCACGATTATTCATTAAGGTGTATAAAGTGAAAATGCAACTTCCAGGTTCTGTCAGAAAAACAAGAAGTAAGAAAACCTCATTTAAAATCCCATTTCTCCAGCTTTTCTCAGCAGTATGTTGTGTGGCTCGCTTCATATGTTTATGGACAGTAATTTAAAAAAATAGAAAGATCTAATGTCATTGTTTATTCAATATTGCTATTTCTAGCTGCCTTTAAGGAACCCCATTTTCCATGAGCCTTAAGGCCTTTACACACCGGAGGCGTTTTTTGGAACGAGGTCGATTTTTCTGAGCTTTCGCAGGCGAATAAAGGCATCAACCAGTCATGTGCGGAGCAGACGTCACATCACAACTCCGGACCTCCTGTTGATTGTGTTTCTCATTACCCTGTATTATATGACAAAGGACACAAAAATTATAAAGACAATGAACTCAAGGACAACGTGGGGAGCAGCACCACTGGATGCAGCATAGTGAGTAGTTTACATTTGGATGTAATAGAGTAAATATTCGCAGGCTAGAATATGGAAAGTAAACCCGAGGTATGTGCTTTATTTTTTCAGATGGAAATGAGAGATTGCATTAAGTTAGAGAAGCTAAAGGAGAGGCTAGATCTTCTCTATACAGCCGTCTTTATCCTGACTCTTCTCACTAGTGCTCTGCTGATGCCTTCATGCCAACATTGTTTGCTGCAGCAGCTTCCTCCATCCTCCAAGATTTAAGCAAAATCCTTGTTGCTGCTCAGATTCTTTGAGCTCCCTCCTTCAAAGACCAGATCCTTTTCCTCCAAATATAAGTATATAACTTTTTTTTTTATTACTGGTCAGCTCCTTTACAAGTGTTTCTAACTGAACTGTTAAAGCGCTGAAAATGCAATATGGTGTAAACACACAGAACATGCATATTACACTTCACTGTATTGACTTTGCACTCAGGCTTTTAGTGTTGTTCACTAAAAACAGTTGCAGTGTTTTACCGCTTTGTGTCCGGGGTGGCTTTAATGACGAGCTTTATATTGCTGTGTTACCACAGTGCAAATGACTTTGAAGAAAAGCTTGTGTTTTTATTTTTATGACCATCGGAGCAGCTGTGAAATTCACACCTACCAGAGCTGCCTCCTTGGATAAACGACACCTGCATTTGTTGTAAATAGATTCAGAATACAAAGACCAGAAGATTACTATGAACTGATGTTTAAATGAATATGATCTCAGTTGTGGGTTACATTGTTATTTCTGTGTCAAGTATATTTCTATACTTGTGATGACACATAATTAATAATAATAAATTCCTGCACTCATGACCCTCACCTTAACCCTAATCCTATGCTTAAACATAGCTCTAAGCTTTACCATCAGTGAGGACTTGTCAGAATATTCAGAATAAGTTGGTCTTCAAGAAGATAAAAGTACAATAGCATATGCACTAAAGCTTTGGTGAATATTATTAGACCAGAGTTTTTGGCATTCCAACAAACTAAAATTAAACTTTTAATTAGTGGAGCAGCAACAACAAGTAACAAGCCAACCACAGAAACGTGCCCGTGAACACACACACACACACACACACACACAGAAACACTGACACTTTAGTGCAACACTTCACCTCATTAAACCAATAAGTCTGTGAAAGTGAAAGGACAGAATCTGGAGAGGCAAAATAGCGATTCTGGGAAACGAGAGAGAGCAGATTCTATTGTTCTGCTGTAAAGAGCTAAAAAAAACAGTGCAGATATGAGACAACAGAAGCAACATAGAAAGTCTATTTTGTACTTACAAAATAAATGCTTAGATATTCTGTGTCTGTATAATATTGTGTCTTTGAGTCTGTGCCTGTTCAGGTGAGGACAGCCTGGAGGTTTGGGGCTGACGACATCTTATTTAGTGGGATAAAGCAGAAGACCCAGCTTCAGGTAGGAGAGTGGATCGTGGTGTGAAGTGACAGGAAGCAAGTAAGAGAGGGAAGATGAAGACGCTTTGACTCAATGACGGATCGAACAGGCAGTAGAAAGTAGTTGATGTAGACAACTAGTCATTTGGATGTGTTACGTGATTCATATCCGGCTTACTTATTAACTTCAATGTCAACGGTTGTGCTAGAGGTGAGATTCAGTGAGGGTTGGAGGGATGGATGTTTCCGTAACTCTTCGTTAATTGATAATCATGGAAGGGTGTGGCATTGTAATGTGTTTTTTAAAGCTATTTTTGGGGCATTTTGGCCTTTATTAGAGAGACAGGAGACAGCAAAGGGCCTGGGTCGGGAATCGAGCCTGTAAGGACTCAGCTCTACCAGGTGAGCTATCGGGGCGCCCCCCATAATAATATGTTTTGTAAAGTTTTTGGATGGTGAGCATCTCTGCTGCAATGTATCACTGTTCATGAAGCTCTCACAAATATTATTAGAAATTGTATCCTCAAATGTTAAAAAGCCACAGAAATGTGGCATTCTATTAACGAAGTGACAAAAAACAGCTACAATATGCTTAATATTCATATAATTGTTGCTACGTTAATTAAATATTAACTATTAATATGTACGTATATGTATTTGAATGTTTAGTCATTCTCTAAACTGTTGAGGTCTGTTTATTAATTATTTTGAATTATATAGCATAAATCAGGATTGTTTGTGAAGTCAAAATTTGGTGAAAATCGTTCCAGAAGACAAAAATAACACTACAAAGAACACAATTTGTCCATGAGTCTGTATGTGTGTGAGAGACAGATAGTGAGGTAGGAGATGAATAGAGTGTGTGTGTGTGTGTGTGTGTGTGTGTGTGTGTGTGTGTGTGGGTGTGTGCGTGCCTGAGGCCTCTTCATCTCATCAGTAGAAATCTATTCTGCTCAGACTCATCCAATAAGGTGGGTAATGATACTCCACTCTAATATTGGGAGCGTCCAAATTGAACACATTTAAACTTTAATGCAAGTCAAGTCCTGGGGAGAATGTAATCTGCCCCACTTAATGTGTGTGTGTGTGTGTGTGTGTGTGAGCCCAGTGTGCATCTGTGTCTGTGTAACGTAAAGCACTTTGAGTTTTTTTGTCTTCTCTGTTGCTCCACTAATGAATTTAAATATGTTGAATTACTTTTAAGAAGGAGGTGAGAGGTGAGACGAGGACGTGTGTGAAGTGCTGCCGAGAGGTTGTTTAAGCAGTTGAAGCAACAGTGTTTCTATGTTTAGAAGCTCCAGCTGAGACGAGCTCGGCGGTGAGAAAAACACATTGCACACCTTTGAACCTCGCTCCCCTCGTCCTCACGCTCTCTTGACTTTTTCCTGTTTGAATGTATAAACTTAAAGGTTTGGAAGCTTGTTTTTTTTAATATACTTTTTATCCGTTCTTTTCAACCTAATCAATGACTTACTTCAGTAGCCTAAACCTTGCAATAGCCACTTTACAGCTCTCATTACATTAATCACAAAGTTGTATTTTCATGTAAAATACAAAAAACTAATCCACCAAATGTAACTTTGTCGCCAAGCTTTGTGTTAGTCTGCTAATTAGCAACTGTTAGCATGCTAACACGCTAAACTGAGATTGTAAACATTATACAAACACATTAAACATATAAAGTTATTTTGTAATAACTTTCATTAGTTAAAAATATATATATTTTTTACGCCTTAACAGTTAACAATTTCTTTACCTACAATTTCTGGCCATGATGTCGGCTTTGTTAACAATCTGCAGTAGACCTTTAACATTGAAATTAATTATCCATTTAACTTTCGTTACAGTACACAGTTACATTTTCATGTAAAATACACAAAACTAATTCAACAAAATGTAACTTTTTAGCATGCTGACATGCTAAATAAGATGGTGAACATGGTAAGCATTATACCTGCTTAAAGGAAATGTTTGACGTTTTGGAAAACACGCTTATTTGCTTTCTTGCCGAGAGTTAGATGAGGAGATTTATGCCAATCTCACTAAATATGAAGCTCCAGTCAGCAGCCGGCTAACTTAGTTTAGCACAAAGACTGGAAACGGGGAAACGGCTCGCCTTCCTCTGTCCAAAGGTAACAAAATCCGCCTACCTGCACCTCTCACGTTGTGGCTCAGTGTACCGTTGTAGGTACAGCCTCACAGAGCCGTTAGCAGTGCTTGTTTTGACCTTTCAAACGAATGGCTAAAAAAGTAAACGTGTGTTATTGTGTACAGACAGCCGACTTTGTCTCAAACGCATGGAAAACAGGCAATATGGACTATTTGACTAGTCTTTATTTGATTCCTACATTTCAGTTATACAGTTTATGTTTTATCAGTAATTTATGAAGATACACACTGTATGAAATATCAATTTGTGGTGTCATGTAAGAACATGCGGCCTGGCATATTCGTATGAATGACACTAATAATAAAAAATAAATACTACTAATAAAAATCATCATCATCATCATTTTTACAAATATTTTAGTTTACACCTAATTAAATTTTCTGTGTGTGTGTGTGTGTGTGTGTGTGTGTGTGTTGAGGGAAAGTGTTGTGACTGATTATTTAGACATGTTGAGAGCCTTACCAGCTCTCTCACTGTGTGTGTGTGTGTGTGTGTGTGGTGTTTTACCACTAGTCCATGAAGAATCCTCTTCCTCCTACATTTCCTCTTCCTCCCAGGATGTCAGGGTCACATCAAAGGAAAAGCAGCGACCTTTGACCCTCTGACCCCAGTTTAGCAGCTTTACGAGCGAGCAGGGCTAGAATCCATTAGCTACAGCAACATCATCAACAACAACAACGACGACGACAATGAAGCCGGCAGAAGATTTAAAATCGAGTAAATGTCATTAACTGCAGAAGCCACAATGTTAACTCCATTTAAGGACAGGTAATGAACAATTATGAAACAGTTAATAATTACATTAAATTGTGACACAGCAGGTTATTATTAACGTGAAAGAAAGATAAAAGTAAACCAAATACAAATTATTATACCAAATTTGTCAATGACAGTGATTTGTTCCATCAGTAACACTGATTACAGCATCTTTAATAACTCTTCTTTTTTTTTTTCCATTTTTAATGTTTCAGTGACACAATTATTTTGTACCTGATGAGATTATATTCCTTGTTTTCATAGCTAATGAAAAATGATAGGGCAAACTGAAAGGCGCTTAAAATGCTGAGTGCTGTGTGCGCGCCTGTGTGCGAGTGCATTTGTGCTTGTAAATGGGGCTAACCTGCATTTAAAGCAGCCCTCGGCATTGCTCCCTGTTTTTGTCTTTCTCACAATGAGTAACTTATCTAAACCATCCCCTCTTCAACGCTCAACATCAGCTGCCTATTTATCCATTTTGGGTTGCGTGCAGCCCGTCGTTAGTATTCCAGTACACACCTCAACAAAGCCATTATCATAAAAACACACACATTCACATGCAGATGGATGGCTCTTAGCCTCTTAGCTCTGCAGCTAATGGTGCTAGCCACTTAATTAAGGTCACTTATGGACAAACTCTGTTAGCATGGGCACTAATAAGTACTGCCCAGACAATGGGACTGTGTGCGCACGTGTGTGTGTGTGTATATGGTAATGATATTGCTGTAAAACCTGACCTGCAGTCTCCATTACCTCCAGCTTATTGAGTGGTTTGTTTTGCAGAGTGGCTCTTAGAGGTGGGTATCATTGAAATTTCACTAGATGGACAACTGGACACTTTAGAAAATGCATCACAATACATTTTGGGCTGAAGTGTGTGTGTGGCCCAGTTGAGGGGCATCCAGAGACAGAAAAAAAAGAGATAAAGTGTCTGCAGTTTTCTCACCAAAACCCATGTGGAAACTGAATATCCGACACATCGTTAATTTATAGCCCTCTGCTTTCCTCCTCTTCTCCCTCGGTCCTTTGCTCCTGTCCTCCCTTCCGGAGCCTCTCCTCAAGTAGCCTCATCTAAAAACAATTAGTTCCCCCAAGCAGACTGACCAACCAGTCAGAGTGTCTTCTGCGTGTATGTGTGTGTGGTGTCGTACCTCTGGGGAGCATAACATTGCCCTCTAACATCACCACACAGGATGCTTCCGAAGACTTGGTGACCTTTCACCTCCAGCGGTGGTGGATGAGAGACGAGGGGAAGTGGGTGGTGTAA
Source organism: Macquaria australasica (assembly GCA_005408345.1). Classification (NCBI taxonomy): domain Eukaryota; kingdom Metazoa; phylum Chordata; class Actinopteri; order Centrarchiformes; family Percichthyidae; genus Macquaria; species Macquaria australasica. The sequence continues at coordinate 143,543 of SEMN01000431.1, read as the reverse complement.
GTGAATGTCGTGGATTATTTTTAAAGAGGGAAATTTCCCTATTTATGCAAAATGTGCAACAGTATCAAAATGAAGTTGTAGCGTGTAATTTTATTTTGTGTCGTGGCGTCTTGTATCATCATCATAACTTTTCCAAACTTAATGTAACGTGTCGTGTCGAATTTTGCCATATCCCATCAATTTATTCTATTGTAGCCTATCATATCCTATTAGTATATTTTCCTAATGTAATGTAACCTAACATAAAATAACTAACATGGCGTGTTGTAAGCTAATGTATCTTTTCGTAATATAACGTAACGTAACATATCGTATCATATTGTATCGGATCGGATCGTATCGGATCGTAACGTCACGTGTTGTAATGTCTTATTAAATCCTATTGTATCTTTTCCTAATGTAACGTATCATAAAGTGCCATATCTTCTTAAATCCTATTGCATCTTATCGTATTTTTTTTCTAAATGCAATGTACCATAAAATAACACTAAGTAATGTAATGTAAGATGTTGTGTCTCATCCCCTCATATCCCACTTTATCCAATCTTTATCTTTTCCTAAAAAAATGTAAGACAATGTTACATAATACAAAGTAATGCAAGGTAACATAACATGCTGTGTCATATCCTTTCATATCAAATCCAATTGCATCCTCTTTTCTTATTATACCAGATTCTGATTGGCTGGCAGGTCCCAAAACATCCTCAACAGAGTTCAACCAGCTTTCCAAATCAGTGTGTAAGGTATATTAAACTGCGGGTAACCATAGCAACAATACTTTTGCTTGTTGCTGCTCACCAGGTACTGTCACTGAAACAGATGTAACTATCAGTCAGCTGTTTTACATGGTTTACTTCACTGTCTTTTCCCTTATTTCCACATATTAGGACTCCTCACCATGGATTTTCTCACATACGCTATCATACTGTCATGTCAGCATAGTATCCCACTGTTTCACATTTTACTGCATCAAATTGTATTTATTGTATTTTATTTTTCTGTATTGTATCAGCCCATATTGTATCATATCTTATATTGCATTGTTTTTGGAGGAAACCCATGTTTGGTTCATGTGTTCAGCAGCCATTTACTGACAGACATTGACTTATTGCTCCCCAGGTGAAAACAATTGATTATGTCCTCACAGGGACACTAAAGAACAGCTGTTTCTTTCTTTCTCCATTCACTTCTGCCAACAACCAATCCATCTTTCACCCTCACAACCTCTGTCCTTTCTCCTCTTTTCTCTCTGTCTTCACCTCCTTCCTATGCTTCCTCTTCCAGCTACACTTTATACCTTATACGTTACATTTTTACACCATATACTTCTTTCCACAACTTTCATGGAGGGCCACCCTCTTTGCTTTTTCTCTAATTTTCAATTGTGATGCTTACATCTGCTGCAGGAGCATTGTATGCGGTCTCACAATCAGGAACCCTAAGTTCAGAGGTCAGGTAAATAGTTGTCAGGAGGGCCTCATCCCAGGAGAGTGAAAGAGAGCAGGATTGTTATTAGATGAGAAACTTGAAACGACGTGAAATTAGCATCTTAGCTAGAGAGTACAAGTCCTCTTCTCTCAAAAGCAGCCTGCAGGTTTAATGCAGAATGATATTTGTATGTGAGACCGACTGAGAATTCAGAGGTCGATACGCTCTACTTTGGTTAAAGCTTCAGCTAAATGTAGTTTAATTAGGACAGACATTTCTGATAATGAAAAAAAGATACAATAAATGAAAAATGTTGCCTTACAATGTATTCTGCTGTATGCATATTGGAATTTCTTTGAAACATGTAAGAATAATATGATTTAAAGTGGAAATTAGACTTTACAGAGCATCTGAAAACACATTTATTTCATATTATTACCAATAAGCTTCACTCATGGATTTCCCTGCATTTCAGCATGATTCATTATCCTGAACGTCCTGTGCTGCTGAAGATTTCGCATTAACAAGGTTCTGCTGCAGATGAAATAGGTGGGCCTCCAATCCCATTTCCAAAAGCCATGTTAAATAGATACGTCAACACAAAACGAACAGGGAGACGGAGGAACGGGGGGAATGGGGGAGATGGGTGGAAGGATAAAAGATGGATTAAGGTTGTGTTTCAGATTGGCAGGAGCAGTTTGTATGTGCTGCATGTGTGTGTTTAATGTGTGTTTAGCGTGAACAGTAAGCTGAGAGATGTGCGACTTTATTTGTTACAGTGTTTTTCCTGCAGCCTGCCATTCCCCACGTCTCAGAAGGAAAAAGCCTTCTTACCCAACATACTTATCTGTGTGTGTGTGTGTGTGCACGCGCAAACCCCCTTACATGTGATAATGACAGCTGTAATGCCTGTCTGATATCTACTCAGCTCTGGGACTTCAGTTGCATGTTTGTATCTGTTTGTGTGTGTGCATGTGTGTGTGTGTTTGTACCTGAAACATGCACTTGGGATAAACATGCTTTAAACGCTCTTTGTGTGAACACAGCAACGTATCAGAGAGGGATAATCTCTAATGTGTGTGTGCGTGTGTGTGTGTGTGCACGCGCAGAGGGGAACACTGTGTGATGAATAGTCTATGACAGGTGTTGGGGATGAGATCTCCAATTATCACACTTTAATACCTTTTTTCCTGTTCACACATAAACACACACCTCAGTGTGGAGTGGAGGGGCGATTCAGGAAGAAGAGAAAATGCAGTGAGAGAGAAAAAAGTCCAAAAAAAAAAAAAAGAGACAGACAGACCAGGGAGTTTTTGAGGGTTTTTGTGTTTGTGAACATGTGTGTTTTTATCAGTGCTCCAATAAATGGACTACTATAAATTCCAAACTCAAATACTGGCCAGTTCTCAAATAATGTATAGTCATGTCAAACAAATAAAGGTTGGTCCCAAATACATAAAAAGAGGGGGGTATGATTGCTCAAATAATTGGCTTGCATGGTATAGAAAACAGTAATTTCTGATTGGCTGGCAAATATGTGTTAAAACCTTATAAAAGAACTCTCTCTCAAGCAAGAAATCTAAAACCAAGAGCAACATATATTGATGTGGGTAACCATAGTAACAGAAGTTTTACTTGATGCCGTAAAAACAATTGACTCAGTTAAGGAGGAGGAAACACTTTTCTGCTTTGGATTGTGGCGTTCTGCACCTCCTCGATGACTTTTCAATTTCAGGACACCTTTAAGTGTATTATTGCTCCGATTTTTTCATCAGTATGATGACAAAGTCAGGCCGTTACAGATACAGTGTAATCCCCCCCCCCCAACACTTAAAAGACCTCCATGGAAGGGGAGAGATTACGCTCTCAAGCCGAGATAACCCTGATGATGTCATGTACCATAGACTGTATGTAAAGATGGACAACATGACAGCTCCCCACATCTGGATCGCCCCCTGGTGGCTGGCTGCAGTATAGGTCATAAGCCCCGCCCCCTCCATGAAAAATCTATCAAATACCAAATCTTACCACGCTGATGTTTGTTCAAGCGTTCGTTTTTCTGATATGTTTGGTTTTAATTAGTTAATTGATGCTAGAAAAAGAGGGTGAAATGTCATGATTGACAACTTGTGGTGTGCTCGCAATTGGCTCAGGTGGGTGTATGGGCGGGACCTCGATACCGTGGATCACTACTGCGCAGACTCTGGCTCCAAATGACGTCACCAGCGCAAGATGGCAGCGCCCGTATCCGGGATGTTTTGGCTTAGTTTTTGTTCAGTGGGAGGAAGTGGAGACGTGCCGTCCATCTTTGTATACAGTCTATGGTCATGAGGGTTATCTCAGCTTGGGCTTGAGACTTCAAGTTTTTATCAAAAAGCCTGCATTACAAACTGGAGGTCTGGGGTTGGGAGGCAGGGGGGTTGCATTATGGGACGTGTAGGATCTAACGTTTTTGGAACTGGCCTTTGTCTAAAAATGGCTGGTCTCTAATAAGCGCTGGCCTCCATTTGAGAATCTACAGTATTACTTTGTATGTAGTTTCAAATGGCAACCCAGAGGAGAGGTAAACGTGTACCGAGTGTGTTTTTCTGTATGTGTATGATCTCAAATCTTTCATGTAGACATTTGCACAGATGAACACATGAACCTGAGCTTCTAAACACATGCAGACAGTTTCACCAACATTCAGTCTCCCGCCCGGTTGTTTCTGTCATCGTCCATCCTTCTCTCTCTTACGAAGCCCTCGCTCTCCCTCCTTTGATCGCTCTTTATCTGCTGCATCAGCAAGATGCCAGGCAGCACAATGACATCATCTTACGGAGACAGCGTGGGATGACTGACACTATCCTCCGCCTGTCAATCACCATCACCACCCTCTAGGAAAGCTGTGTTTATCTGCAGCTGTGACTGACTGAGGGACAGGTGTGTGTGCCCCGTCCAACGCATGCCATCACACACAGGTTTGGTTGCTCATCTATGTTTGCGAGGAGCTATTTATTGTTAATGTGACCATGCATTTAATGCTGCAGTCTTTACACTAACTCTCAGCACATTCAAACTGCAGGAGGGACGATGGAGCTTTGTTGTTGGTGCCGACCAGGTAATGTGAGAGTTAATATAGTCATCAATATGTTATTTACTATAATGATTAAGTGTGATGGCATTAGGTGCAACCAGACAAACATGGAGAGAGTATGAAGAGCATCTCAAACTAAAATCCTACAACCTACAACCCTAAAATAACACAAAGTCAGGGTTGAAACTGAGCTCTTGCTTTGAGGTTTTACATGGTTTTTCTTTTATTTGGACTTTTCTTACCATGGAAGAAAGTTTTCATCAAGTTCCTTTTTTTTTTTCAAGAGAAGGTGTGCTGTAGTATGCAAACTCTGTCAAACCCTACACAGAGAGCTAATGCCAAATGTGTTACACGTTAACGAGCAATTTCACACCAGCTGAAGATCTTGTTTTTGTGGATTATTTCATAATTTCATACTTAAAACACATTAAGGAAAAGTTTTTTATTCAAATATGTAATTACACAAACAGATTAAACATAAACAACCAAAAACAAACACAGATAGATTTGACAACAATATACAAAATGTACTGGTCCTTTAAGAAATCCCAAATTAAGATACGTTCTTCTCTCCCTGCAGAGCGAAATGATCCAGCAGCTCATAACTCAGCTCACAACGCAGTAAAATCCAGCTGAGGTCTGCTGCTGACCTCCCGAACAGACCCGGTCACTGGTGCTTGGATCAAAGGAACTAAAAGAGTCTTATTCCTGTAGGACATTATTGTTATGAGGCTAATAAAACATCTTTTTCTATTCAGACAGCAGCTACTGTGAAGAGGTTACCTTTGTTTACATGCGTGGCTCATAAGATTTAAGATTACAGTTGTACAGTAGTTGATTGTAATTTTCATTCAGCTATTTTAACATCACATTAAATGAACTCTAATTCATTAGGCAGATGCTTTTGTCCAAAGTGACTTATATTTTCCCATCTACATAAATTAGGAGTTCGGGTTGTTTGCTAAAGGACACTTGGACATGTGGACAGTAAGAGCCGGGGATCAAACCACCAAACTGTGCAAGTAATGTCCCGCCAACGTTTTCACTTTTTGCACTCAATACCACAATATCTGTTCAATAAGCATAAAATAAAGAGTGATCTGCTAAACAAGCCCCTTTAAGTTTCTCTGCATCTCCAACACTTATTTAAATGATGTAATATATTGCTGTACTTAACAATTACATTAACAAAAAAGTAAATTCAATTAGTTTCAATATAACTTCAAAATAACGGAAAATATCACAGTTCAATACAACTAAATACACAATAAATAAGAGGGAAAACGCTGTTAATAATCATAAAGCTAAAATAATTAAAGGCTAAAAAGCTATTAGTATATAAGCAGTAGAATTCTGGAAACAAAAACTACATAAATACCATGGACAGTTCAACATACTAGCAGGATTTTAGCTAGATTTTAATAATAACAGATCAGTTGTTGATGAATAATAAATTCGTTTTCTGTCAATGTTTTGTTACTAAACAGGAGACAAACTCTTGTGCTGCTGCTGGAAGCTGACTGATAAAAACTGACATTTTAAACTTTATGTGTAACTCAACAGATACTCGTTGTTGTTCTCTGTAATTATTATTTTACTGTCGTTTTTTAACAACTCGTCTTAACTTATTCTGGTTCACCCTTTTCTTGACGACATCTGTTAGAGATCCAGGCAGACAAACAGTGTAACCAGAGAGGAGTCATTCAGCTCCCTCAACCCTGAATTTGGAAAATGAGAGCGTATAATTCACTATTACCTGCTCTGTTGCCTTAATTTCACATTTTTCGCTCCAGCTTTGTTTTTTTTGGTTGCAGGATTATTTTCTGCAAGTTGATTAGCTGCCGTCAGTAAATAAGATATTTGTGCATATATGCAGAAGCGATCAGGATAATAAATGCAGCAGGTACGACAACATGCAAGCCTTATCTTTTTGATTATTATAGTCTGCTGAGAATGAATGTATTGTTATGGAGAAATATTAATATTCTGTAGGTCTGGCACCAACCTGGAGGCCTGCATCATCAGTTTATATGAACGTTTGTTTTATTAATAAAATGCTTCTAATCTGAAGTATTTGTTTTTTTTCTCTTCAATCTTACCATCAAAATACTTTTTAACCTTTTTTTTTTTTAGCCTTTTTTAGTCTTTTGCTAAAAAACGTCAGTCAACCTACAGACTGAAAATCACTGACTGTCGCTGAATGGGGCCTTTGAAACCATAAGATGGAATTTTCTCGTGTGTGTTCGTTCCCGCTCATGAGTTTGCAGTGTTTGTACAGTTCTGTATGTTTTTACAGAAGGTGCGTGTGTGTGTCGCGTGTGACCTGTGTGCGTGTGTGTGTGTGTGTGTGTGTGTGTGTGTGTGTGTGTGTGTGTGTGAGTGTGTGTGTTATGGTTGGACGACCGTCACAGGCTCATGAACTGGCCGTGATCCATGCTGGTGTGTACAGTATGTTTACACATGGTACAGTATGTGCCTGTATGCGAGTGTGACTCTGTGTGTTTGTGTAAATGTGTGTGTGTATATTCGCCATGACCCATGATGTTTTTTTTCTTTCTTCTCCAGAATACGAGGGGAGGTGAACCTAGAGTTGTGCCCCAGTTTGGAGCTCCACTGGCGGGGTGGCCAGGCATCCCGCAGGGCCTGTGGCTCCGGGTCTGACCTGGAGAACGTTCCAGATCTGTGAAGATGCACCATCCGTAGAGGATAGGTTTGTGTGTGTGTGTGTGTGTGTGTGTGTGTGTGTGTGTGTGCATCTCACTGATTAGCCTGACTAGCTGCTTATTGATGTACTGGTTAATGATGTTCCCAGAACGACACACAGACAGATAGACAGATGAGGAAGAGGAGGAGGAGGAAGGTTCATGAGAGTAGTAATCTACTGTGGAGAAAAAGATTGTCTATCCCAAAAGCAAAGAACATTGTTTTGTTTGCATTTCTCAGTTTTAAAATAAATTTGGTAAGAAATGTCAATGTTAACACCAGCAGTGATGTGTTTCAATACAGTACAGTCATATCGTTTAGTTTACAGCTCAAAAAACATGTTTAAGTGTGCAGTACGTCTTTGAGTACAGCAATAAATTTACCCATAAAAAAACATGCCACGCAGCAGAGAGACTTTCCTGCCACTAACTCCCTGGAAGGAAGCCATTTGAAAAGATCTGATTTTGTTTTTTAAAAATTTTGTTTTTTGGGTGGGTTTAGGGAATTTTGGGCCTAACATACTTCATCCAAGTGCTAAGGACAACAACATTTGTCAAGATAGCACAGCTCCACCATTAAAGGGATATTCCTGCTGTATGTGTTCGCTATGTTTACATCTCTCTCTGTGTGTCAGTGCAGTTTGGAGACTCTGCCGTCTTTGATTGTATGTTACCTCTTATTGTTTAAGTCCTCCTGGGCATTATAATCCACAGTTCTGTGTGTAGTGTTTACATGTTTGTCTGTCTACATGGGTTTCTATCAATGGGTACGTGTGTGTGTTCATGTATGCGTGTGCTGTTGGTGTATAGTCCCTCGGTGGCTGTTCCCCTGCTGTAGACGCCTGTTCTGGCGATAGCATTGTCTCCATGTCCAAAGACCTGCCGGCTGCCCTATTCCACCACGTCTTTATCATGCTAATACAGAGAAAGAAGGAACGAGGGAGGAGGGAGAGGGGAGAGGGAACGATAGCTCGACAAACAGAGAGAAGGGGTAATCTTTCCCCTCCTCTCTCCGTCCTCGTCTCCTCATTCTCACCACCTCCTCCGTTCCCTCTGTCCCCCTCTACTTCCCTTTCTTCTCGTCCCCGCACCCTCTTCATCTGCCGCTTTCTTATCTTCCCCCTTACTTCTTTGATAATCCCTCCGAACATTGTCTTCATAATTACACACAACAATGATTCCCATCCTCGCAAGAGAAATGTGCGCTGTGCATGGAGAATATTTCATAGATGAAGACCAGTGTGTGAATTAATAACTTGGGTCTCTCATATAAGGTTGTTTCTGTGTGTGTGTGTGTGTGTGTGTGTGTGTGTTTGAAGGGGGGAGCACATAGAGCCCAGTGTTGTTTTAACACGACTGTTACATTATGCATGCTGACAGCCCTGCCTGTCCCCATTAAAGGCCCATCTTGTTTCCCCATTATATCTGGTTTCTCTGTTAATAGAGCTCTTTGTGTGGCACTTCCCTTTATACTGGGGGTGTTACAACAGAAAGGTCAGTGCCGGCACAACCTGCCACGCTGCTGCGGCTCGCACGAGACCCTGAATGACGACAACTCATGACGAGTCCTCTCATTACAGCTCTGGTTTTTGGGAGGAGGTGTGGTATGCTACTTTCTCGTGTTCACCATCTCTTCCTTTGTTTTGAGCATAGATTTTCTTGTTGTATCACTTTCTTAAAAGGCATACGTTAAGGGGTTTATAAGTTGTAACTAATGGCTTCATTAAGGGTTGTTAAATAATTTATTATACTTTATAGATCAGTAGTAACCAAACAATAAGAACTTTTGATTGTGAAAATTCCACATGGCATATCTTCTTCCAGCATAACTTACTTTGTCTTTCCACTTTTTAATTCATCATAAATGGCAACCCTATCTTAAAAATATGTTTATCAAGTAATTTGGTTTGCTAAATACATGGATGGTGTAGCATACAAAGCAGCAACGTACTTTGACACTGGAGAATGGGGATACATTCTTTCAACGTGAAAAAACATCCAAAAAATGCATGGGCATTGGTGGGGGTTTGCTGTTTCTGGTAGCGGTGAGAAAATACCACTATGAGACAGGATTTTACGACTCAGAGAGTCTGGAAAGTCCCGGCGACAATCATTTTACCCTCCGTGGGGAAGATTGCCAGGTGAACAGTAAAAATGTGCTGTTCACATTTCAAAGTAATCTACCAGGAATGTGCACTTGGACATACTGTATTTGATTGGCCAACACGATGCCTTGCTGGATGATGTAGCGTTTTATCAAAAGTTGACACAACTTTTTTGTTGGATGACCCTACATTTTTTTGCCAGATCCCTCATGGTGGTCTCATTGAAATGAATGAGTGGGCTGCATGCATGAAGCAGTTTTTGTCTGAACGCTGGTGACTTAAGCTCTGTATGACAAACCCCCCCCCCCGCAGCCCTCTCATTCATTTGAATGTGACGCAGCAGGGGTCACCCAGCTAAAAACACAACCACGATCTTCCCCTAACCTTACTCAAGTGCTTTGCATTGCCTAAACAAAACTTTCAAAATCTTAATCCTGCTTTAGTAGCCAGGAGAGGATATGTTAGAAAAAGCAAATTAAATATGTTGACTTTGAACTGTTTGCACTTTAATATAAATGTGTCTGCGTTATGTTGCTAAAACATTTGTTGTATATCACCAAATTTTGTGGAATCACAATGGACAGGTCAACCACTTACCTCCTGGAGAACATTTGCAGAACATCCAGACTAAAATCCATTTATTACAACTCGCATGTGCAGACCTGAAGGAATATTGTAGAGGAAGAACCCTTTGTCAATCGCTCACTAACATTCCCCACTACAGGTCTATTGGATTATTCTGAAGTGAAAAACATATGACTCTTTATTAATGACTTTTCTTCCAATAAGACGTCAAGTCTGCTTTAATGTCTCCTTCATCCATCTGCCTATCAGATAAAATATGAAACGTTACATTTGACGTCAAGTTGAATTCCCAAATGAAATAAAGCCACATCCATGAATCTTTCCTTAGTTTAGTATCTATAATTCTGCAGGTTTGAGGCATGTTTGGACACGATTCCATCCATATTCTGTCACAACTAGAAAAATGCAGCCAGAATGTGTGTGTGTGCATCAAATCCATCAAGCGGTTTAACGTAGCTAATACTTAGAAATCCTCCATCATCACGAACGCTGTGGAATGACTTCATTATAATAACTGCATAAAATACTATCCCGCTCCTTCTGCCATCTTTTCTCTTCATGCCCTACTCCTTTCCCCCATTTGGGTTTTCTTTTTTTCACTCCATGGTACCTTTTTGACCTCCCCCTCGCTCCTTCCTTCCCCCTCTCCCTCTCTCATCTGAGTCCAGTGTGTGCAGGCCTCTGCCAGTGATCCATGGACGGTAATGGCCATTCCTGCTGCACCCACAGCACACACCATTACTGCTGGAACACCCAGATGGAGAGCGATGGGCAGAGAAGGAAGGAGGGAAAAACCAACAGAGAGAAAGAAGAAAGAGACAGAAAGTGGGAATATTTTGTTTTTTTAAAAAAAAGCATAATCGTGACATGAAACTGGAAGAGTAGCTGCATGTGTGTATAGTGCATGGATGTGTGTGTGTGTGTGTGTGTGTGTGTGTGTGTGTGTGTGTGTATAGATCATTTCATGGTGAGGATTAGAGAGGGCCAGGTAAGATATCTTGTTTCCTGTGACCTGCTCATCGCGAGGTTTCCCACACTCATCACTTCACTCTATCACATCCCTCTTGCTGAGATATAACACATATAGACATGGTTCCCTTCGACCCCCAACACACACACACGCGCGCGCGCACACACACACACACACACACACACACACACACACACACACACACACACGGTTACATCACACACTTCCCATACTTTCATATGTTGCTGAGCTGTAAATCCAAATTATCTCCAAATACATTCTCACTTTCAGTCTCTCTCTCTCTCTCTGTGTGTGTGTGTGTAATGCTATATTCCTGTCATACTGACAACTTGAGAGATGTGTGTGTTTCCTGTAACTCACTGCGGGTTATGATAACAACCGTTTCTCCTGTCAACAGCCCATAATGTCAGATTTACAGGGTTGCCCCCGGTAACCAGCCGGGCTGGCGTGGCTGAGTGATTCTACAGCATCTGTCAGAGCTAGAGAGGCCATCTATCACACACACACACACACACACACACACACACACACACACACACACACACACACACACATCTAATGTGTCTCTCACACACATGTTCAGTATAACAGGGATACGATGTCAGCATGAATTATGCACCTCTCTCTTTTTCTTTCCTTCAGTTTGAGACGGTCCTCCGTAGAAACATGTCATCATTGGTTGTTTGTCCAAACAGCTGAAAACAACGTATGTTCACGTATGATGACAATATAGGAAGTAGTTCTTGTAGTGCAGCAAAAGGAAGAGGTTGGAGTTGATGGCTGGATGTACAAAGCATCTGATTTTGTACGGGGATGTAAGGCCTCTGACTTGCCTTTTTTTTTTCAGCAAGTCAAATATGTCTGGTGCTGCGTTTGCTCCAACTGGCTGTTTCATTGGTTGGAGGAACAACCGAGCCAATCAAAGCTTTGCAGGAGGGTTTTCTGTACCAGAGATGGAAAAATGGTGAAGAAAAAATTGTGACAAGCTTCAGGGAAAGTTACGCTTCTCTAACGTTTTAATTCCTATGATGGTGAATTTCTGTTTCTTGCCAGTGAAACCTTCTACGTCACTTCCACTTTCCCACGCTGTCAGAGCTCCTCTCATCCACATATTCTTGCTTCTCCATATCTGCTCGTCATTATCATTCTGCCATCAACCCGCCACATCCAGATTTTTCTGGGAGATTCAACTTCAGTTTCCATTTTCCATCTACTCACTCGACTCTACCACCAACACCACCAGCAGCATTTAGACTCTGGCGGGATCCAGTGTCCTGTCACCTTTCTTTAATGGGTTTACATTTAATGAAGATAAATGCGAAGATCATGTTGTTGCAACAGTCTTTCTCTGTTGCTGTCTCAATAAACATTGTTATATATTATTTCCAATGGATTTCTCCTTATTAAACAATCAGTTGATGTTGGTTTAACTTGACCATGATGGTGCCCCAAAGGGTTACACTGCATCCATTGCAGCCCGTTCGCGGATGCCGGCGGAGGCGATCTACTGGACCAATTCCAAAACTCTTGGTAAGTATTAGTCATTTAGACCCCAAAATTTGTAAAAAGATTCCCTATAACAAAGTACTTTTACTTGCCTATACTTAACCATAGCCCAAAGAAATACTATCTACTGGCTAGCTAGCTCTGAAAAGTTGTTGTAGATTCTACCTTCAAAGCAAATGGCAGCTGTGGTCAGATTAGATTCACAGCAGTTACAATGGATCCCAAAAATGAGCCAGAGTGATGCCAAGAAACATGTCAAAACATATAAAAACATCAGTGGGAGCTTCTTAATTAACCCCTGCAACACCTCTGTTAATCTGTGTGTTCAGTATCTTCAGCAGTATCCCCACAACATACCCGAATACTTCTGTATTACTGTCACTTCCTCATAGCTTTGGAGCTCAGCTAGAGGTATCATACTTAAGGATTTTTTGGAGATCAACAGCAGAGAAGTGGAGAGGTTTGAGAGGTTTGGGACCTGCTGTGAATCCACTTTGTGTACAGCTGCCATTCTTGGTGAAGAGCCACCTTTTAATCCTACGGTATTTGAGTATTTGATACTCAAAGGTTAGATTTCTGTGTAGCATCTCTGTAATCATCAGGGCAAACAACCTACTTAGTTTAGATATGAGGACTTGTTCACTTTTCCTGTTTCTGTCTCTCTTTTTGGTGTCATGAAAATAGCGCAAAACTAACTAAACAGTATAAGTTCTGCCTTTCTTTTCCATTAATGTGATCAAAGCTGTGTTTTAACTGTTTTAAATGGGCCTCGCTGGCAGGCGTTTCCACTGGTGTGAAACCTGGGGGACATATCAGGGGATGTGATCGCGTACCACATTCACGTTCTGACTGTTTAGTTCTTATCACAACACAATATTCTACATCCGATCTTGATAGACTATTTTAATTCTTATCATAATAGACTATTTCATGCACTGATGCCTTTTTACTCCCGTGCAGCTGTGATGAGGTATAATTGGTTTGTTATGCACATATTCTCAGTCTGCCTCACCGTGCAGCGGACAGAATTTTATTGTGTTTTCTTCTTCTTGCCTTTTCTTCGCTTTTGTTTTTTTCACTATTGTTGAAACAGCAGCGTTGGCCCACTTCTTTCTTGCTATATCTTCAAACATACTTCCACGTGCAGACACACACAGATAGACACATACGCACGCCAAAGGTTAATAGTTGTTGCACTGGTGCCGACCACTGATGATTGTCCACTGAAGCGCGACTGCTGTCTCTTCTAATCTTAAACACACAGTCAACACATGCACACGTGCAATGACATGATGTCTTTAGGTTCAGAGGCTGGATGGAAATACTTAGTATTTAGTTAGTAAGTATTAAACAAAGCTTCAGTGGTCAGGATACAGTAAGATGTGTAGTGATCATGTTCTGGCCTGATGTTTCCTCCTGTTTTTCACTTCTTCTCTCTCACACCTCTCAGCTTGTTTTAGTGTGAGAGTGATCCTCAGGATGGTAAGCCTCACAAAGCATTTGGAGTTGAGTTGCACACTGCAGTTCCACATTGTTTCCACTTTTACTTCTCTGCCACTTTTTCCTCGTCCTCCTCACCTTAATTTTGCATATAAAATTGAACCCTAAACAGCCCCAAATTGTATTCTGTAGAGATATTAGACTGGAAAACATCCACTGAGAATCAGTGAAGTATGTGTAGTGGTTGAGATCTCATAAGCACATGGGAGAAGTTTGCCTTCAGGAAGTCAGGTGACATAGTATAAACAGCGACAAAGTGCGTGTAGAGAGGAGATTGAGGTGGAAGGATGGGTCAAACACTGGACTTTAACCCAGGAGACCAATGTTTGTGTACCGTGTGGAACCAAAAGTTGACACTGACTTATTATTTTAATCCAAACCATGATCTTTTATTAAACCTAACCAAGTAGTTTTGATGCCTAAACTGAACCAAACTATGACTGTGTCACAACGTTAACCACATGTTAGAAAAGCTTTCTGGCAGTACTACGGTCGCATTTTGGTAAGGCACCAACACTACTTGGTTAGGTTTAGGAAAAGATGATGGTTTGGGTCAAAACAATAAGCCTTGAAGGCAAACTTCTCCCACGTGCCGTCTTGCAGGCTCTCACCACCTGAACTTCTTAAACAGCCTTAAACAAGCCTCTCACTTGAGTCACAAAAATGGAGACTTGAGACTTAAATGCCTAAATACTTGACTCAAGATTTGAAAGCAAAAACTTAAAAGTCTCTTTCCCAGAGAGAGAGAGAGAGACAGTGTCATACAGTGTTAACACAGACTTGTCTTGAGTTGGGACTTGACTTGGACCTGGACCCAAAACACTAAAAACAGGTCTGCTCTGTAGATTAAGAGACAGCAACTTAATAGACTACTAAGTTTTATTTAGAAACCTTCTGTGAACAATTTCATTCTTTGGATAGCTTAGGAGAAATTTAATAACGCCTCCAGAGCAGCGACGCAAACTAAGAAAATCTGACACGTGTCACACAGAGCCAGACAGATATTACACCGTGTCCAACACGAACAGCAGCAACAACCAACACGTCACATAACAACTCCTTACATACCCTTCAGGTAACTAATTATAGTGGCCTAAACCACCAGTAGGGAATTTCACTATATACGTAGAGTACATATAAACACATAATTTGCCCCCCCCCCCCCAAAAAAAAATCAATATTTTGTACAATTTTGCTCATAAATTAATAAGCAATTACAGATTAAATATATATGTAACTAGGAGCTTCAGGAAAACACCTTTTGTCACACACTCCCCCCTCTGCTCCTCAAACATGGTACAAACAGGAAGTATAAATAGACGAGATCCTCTGCTGACTCTTTTACCTGAAGACCTGCAGAAATGTGAGGAGCAAAGGTAAGTCAATACACAGATACATGTCTTTAAAAATGTGTTAGCAGTACTTATCATACCGTCGAACATAAAACAGCGTGTGTACCTGCTTGTAGTACTGGCCCAACTACTCAACTCTCCTATGTTGCACAAGCATTAACACAAAAGAGCAAGATTACATTTTGCTGCATCATTAATGTCTTTTGTGAAATTTGCACACACTTACAGCCCCACTATATTGTAGTTAAACTCTGGAGAACTCTTACATGTGAATTTGCGCCATTGATCAAAAGCAAACCGCCTTGATAGTGTCGACCTTTGAGGGAACGAAAAGCAAGAAAGTCTAAAACAGAAGAAGCTGATTATTAGCTGTGTTGTATCATCCATTTTGATGTAGCCCTGCTCTATTAACAGCTCCACAAAAGAGGAATGGCTTGCAGACACTTATGAGACAGGAGTCGATAGTACAAATACATCTTTTCAATGAACTGTTAACTTAATGTGCAGTTAGTGACCAAGCTTGGAGAGCTTGGAGAGCTATTGTGACTGACTAGCATGTTCCCGGCCTGCTGGTGAGTTAGTTGTTGCTCGTTCTGTGCAAAAACACATTTCTAAGTTTATCTGAAGTTAATATGAAGCTTCGGCTGTCTTGAGTTTTCTTCCAAAGTTAGTCTTTTTGGTACTAAAAAGAATGCAGCCTAATACCCACATGATTTAATTAACTCAGACAGCTGATGGAAGCATGTAAGGAGATCTTTTAATGTTCAGTAGTAGTAATGTTCAGTTCAGGAGAAATGATAACAGCGAGCAAAAACTGTTTCAGTGTTCATATGCGCTCATGACTATTGTTTTAAGACAGACTTGGAAAAAATTTGAACTTATCCTTGAAGAGGTGTTGCAGCAGTATAACAATATCATGCTAATCCACTACTTTGTGGAAGAGATGCAGCAGTTATTATTCTCAGGGGGTCGCTTGTCAGGAAAATGAAAGCACAGGTCATTTTTAAATGAATGAACCAACAATGATGCCGTTTTATTTTCTGGTGAGAACAGTGGAAGCACAAGTCTATACTTCACTTTTATGAATTGGGAAGTGAAATCGTGAACGGAATGTGCACGTTTCTTTATGAATCCGCAGTGCTTATACATTTGGAATCTGTTCCAATATAGAACCAGATCCTGATTCCAAATCCTACTCACAGCCGTCACTGAACACTGAGGTTTACGAGTTCTAATCGTTTGATCAAGTATTGCCATTTATCAAAGTGCGGTTGGGCCATAATGGAGGAACAATTATAGCCTGTAACAATGTATGTGCACTGTAGTCACCACCTGGGTGTGTGTGATATGTCATAATGTGTTATGTTAGTCACTGCCCCTCTGACAGCTCATGTCAATAGGTGGGTGATACAGCTGTCATCATATTGTGGTGTGAATGAGCTTGGCTCAACTGTGTGAGTCTGTATATTTGCACTGTGTGTGTGTGTGTGTGTGTGTATGTGTCTGCAGTCCCAGACGGAAGCCCAGAGGACAGATGGTGGGTTCAGACGCAGACTGACACACCGTAACCAAGCGATTACACACTCAATGACTCCCCCTGAAGAGAGAGAGAGAAAGAGGGGAGGAGGCAGGGGGGTGAGAGAAAATGAAGTGGGGAAGAGGGATAGAGGGAAGAAATGGGGGAGAAAGAAAGGTGAAGAGGGTGGGAGCGGATCAATGCATGAGAAGTGCGTGATATCTGAGGAGAAAAGAGGAAAATATGGAGGGTGTCAAGTTTTTCATTTGCAAAGGAAAATGTGTGTATTTAAAAACGGGGAAGAGAGAAGTGAGTGATGAAGAGAGAAGATGAAGAGAGTCCGATAACTGAATAAAACAAGTTGAAATGAAAGAGGAGGAAATAGGAGGAGGTGGAGAAGGAGGGGTGGGGGGGCCCTGCACCAATAGAAAGGCAAAAGTGGAGATGGTGAGAGTGAGAAAGAGGGAGTAATGGATGGATGGAAAGACAGAAGCCTTTAGGGACACCGGATTACATGATAGCCAATTAGAGCGAAGGATGTTGGAAACTCCCCTGATGAAACTGATATGTGATTGGTTCAGGGTTTATTATCCTCGCTGAGCTATCGTTGCCTCTTTAATACACTCAGATGCACCCACATTCGCAGTCAGAGATTACATTTGGTAACTGGTGATACTGCGGTGCTGTGGATCTGACATTACCAACATGATTTATTCCAGTAATGTGTCACAGCTAATACAATGTGTGCAGATGTGAGGGAAAGACACCAGATTTTTAAGGTGGATCCTAACCTCTGCCCACAAGAAACACTGTTTACAGCAGCGAACCAGACCAAAAACACCCCCAACACACACACACACACACACACCACCACCCGAGTCTAGCCCGGCCCAGGTCAGGTCAAGCGGGATCATGGGAAACCATTCCTGTGGCCCTTCTCACCTTTTTCATCTCAGAGCGTCTCAAAAACATCCCAGACATCGTGCTCTCCTTCTCTCCTTCACTTCCTCTGTCTTCACACACACACACACACACACACACACACACACACACACACACACACACACACACACACACACACACACACACACACACACACACACACACACACACACACACTTTCAAGTCAAACCTTTGTTGTTTTTATCCCCCCAGCTCTGAAACAACAGGAGCTACAGAGGAAAGTACCATGGTGCTTTTAATGTTAACAGAAGGGATTTTCAGTTTTACCACAGCACATGCATGTTTAGACTGTCTTAGTCTTTATTAAAACTAGACTAAAATGTTCATGAGTGTTGCATCGACTACTTTATTGAGGACTGACACAAATCAGCAATCAAGTAAAATATTGTACATTTTCTTCCAAGTAACACAAGACAAGACTAAAATGTCCAGCCAGTTGCCTAGTTTTCTGTAGGATAACTGACCACTTCAGCCAACATTTATTAAGATATGACATTACTAGCATGCTTAACATTGCTCAGTATTAAAATAAACTGTAATCATGCCATTCAAAGGTGGTGTTATCTTTATATGTTTGTTACAACAGCAGCACAGTTCCCCACCTAATGACAAAGTGATGGTAAGTCTGATAATGTTTTTATATCTGATGACTGATACTGTCACAGCTGTCTAAAAACAATAACTTTTCAACCAAATTTAAATTAAATTTAATGTACATGAACATTTTTTTGACCTACAAATCAAAAGAAAATCTATGCTTACTGTGTTACCATGGTACTGTACCATGTAACTGACCGGGCCGGGTATCTCCCTGGTACTTCTTTATAAGGCAGTAATGAGAGGGCCTTTCCCTTCTTTCATGTCACTGCAGAATCATTGTGAAACTTTAAATCCAGTCCTGTGGGGACTTTTGAAGCCGCCGGAGCAGATATTTACAGATTGAGGGATTAGGCAGATAGCTCTTATTAAAACTGAGTCCTCATCATTTGACTGTCATTCTATTTAATCATTACTAAATGGACTCATTAAATTCCTCCTCTAAAGTGTTTCCCTTCAAACTCCGTGGCTTTGATGCGCTTGCACAGACATCAACGCTAACGCACATTCAAATACACAGACGCACTGTGCTGACCCAGTCTATTGAAGAGACTTTTATCAAATGTAATTTATCAACTTTCTAATGCGACCAGGACTTGTGATGCAGTTAATTCTCCAAGAAGGATTAGTTGTGTGTCTGTTGGGTGTACTGTGTGTGTGTGTGTGTGTGTGTTGTACTGGACTGCTGTAGTGAAAAGGGCAAGCTCTGGTGTGCAACCATATATATTTATGAAATGTTTTTTTTGCCTAAACCTTTAATAAATTGAATGTTACACATCACAGAACATAAGTATGTGGCATGGTTGTATTTTTTGGATGGCATGTTTTGGACAACCTAAAAATGGTTTTGCATAGGCCTACATATTTTGTTAATGATCCAAGACAAACTGGTCTCAAAGTCGATGACAGTTTTTCAAATTTATTTGTCACATCAAAACACTTGTGATTTTTAACTATACTAGTGACGTGGCTGTAGGAATGGCTCTGTGTAACTGTCAGTCGGTTGATCAATCCACTGCTTTGGTCCAGACTGAAATATCTCAACCGCTATTGGATGAATTCAAGAAGTCAAGAAACGTCCACCAGAGGACTTTGACGATCCCCTGACTTTTCCACACGGTTGACATTTTTGGTTTTAAATTAAATATCTTAACAACTGTTGGGTGGATTGCCATGACATTTGCTACAGACATTCATGTCCCCTTCAGGATGAATTGTAAGAACTTTGGTGATCCCTTAACTTTCCATATAGCGCCGCCATCAGGTAAAAATACTTTGATTTCTGACCGAATACCTGCAAAACTAATGACATTCCCATCCCAATCCCATACTTTTTGTTTTGTGCTAATTGGCAAATGTTAGCACGCGAACACGCTCAACTAACATGGTGAACATGGTCAACATTATACCTGCTTAACATTGGCAGGTTGGCAAATCCTTGTGAGCATGTTAGCATGCTGGCATTAGCATTTAGCTCAAAGTGCCGTTGTGTTTGAGCCCCTAGCATGGCTGTAGACTCTTAGCTTGAATAGCTTGAAGTGCTTTTTAAAGTGCATTATGAAATGGCTGTCGGTAAATAATGTTGTCAGAGTTTCTTCTCTTTTCCTCCTCTTCTCACCTTCCTCATCTCTCCTCGAATGTTTTTACTTTCTTCAAACCTCTTTCCTCCCACCATCCGCTTCGCTCCTCATCCTCACCCGTTATCTCTCCTTTCTATCGAAGCCGAAACGGGTCGTTGACGGTTAATAGATTTAGCCGCCATACTGGTGGAGAGACAATGTGAGAACCATCAATTTATCCGGCGTTTAACTGCTCCAATCTAACCTCCGTAAACTCACCCGGTGAAACTCATTTCTGTGTTTCCTCGCCAATCTGAAAAGCTATCATCTCGCTAATCTTGGGCTTTCAATTCGCCGGGGGGACAGGGGGAGTCAGACCAATCCTGGATCTCGGAGGTGATCTGTTAGCCTGGCGTAAATGTTTATAACACAGGGCAATCTCCAGGGTTTATACGTTGATGCACATGCACACGTGCACGTCCAGTCATACACACACACACACTTCCTTTTTTTTTTTTTTCTTCCAGTGTCTTCCTCTCTCTCTCTCTCTCTCTCTCTCTCTCTCTCTCTCTCTCTCGCCCTCTCCGGGGCATTTATAGGGATGTGAAAGCTGTTATTGGGCAGGTCAGCGGAGTGGAACTGTCAGATAATAGGCTAGTTACCGTGGCAGCACATGAATGAGGGATGGAACGGAGGAGGGAGACAGAGGGAATAGAAACGCTCAACTCACTCCTTAATCAGAAGGTAAACTGGAAATCTGGGGAGTTTAGACTCCCTGCTGAAAGAGATAGAGGGGGGGGGGGAGAACAGTAAGTGAGTGAGCGAGATCGAGGATGACAAAGGGAGGAGGACAGAGGAAATGTGAATGGGCATGGAGCAGAGATAAAGATACAGAGAGAGAGCGTATTACCATTCCCAGGGAGCCAGGTGTTTATTTCTCTATTTGTAAACGCTGGCTTCATTACCCAGAGTTCAACAGGAGCAGGCTGAGCTGCGGCTGCATCAAGGTCAGACTAATCAGACGGCGAATAGGAAGGAAGACAGAAGAGGGAACACAAATTATGTAATGTATCCTCTCTGCTGCTCTTGCCCCTCCATCCTTGCCATTTCCTATCTGTCTCTGGTCCTCCTCACCCCTCCTTCTCCCGCATCCCCTCCTCTCTCGGGCCTGCTCACCCTCCATCTCCCCTGCTCCGTGGGTCCACTGGGAGCAGAATTCTTCAGACCATCTCCCACTTTCTCTGATGGAGACTGACAAAGTCTGCTTTGTGGAATGACATTTGTTTGTGTGTCTGTGTACGTATGTCCTCAATTTGTTTGAAGCATCGACTCTGCAAAACCTACTTTGTTGCATATATACACTTGTTTTTGTCAGCCAGAGCCTTAAGGAAACAGTTTGCGTTGTTTATGTGTTAAGGTTGATTATAGGTTTGTATTTTGGCATTTGATGGCATTACTTCATCAAGCAAGTTAGACATATTAGTTAAATTAGCTAGAAATGTAGGAATAACGACCATAATTCAGTCAGAGACCCTTACTTCAAGGAATTGACCATTTAAAGCAGATTATTATAGAGCTGGATCAGCAGAAAACTGTGAAACCATTTGCAGGAGCTGTCAAAACATTCAAGTAGCAACGAGGATTGTGCAGTGAGAACAAATCCCCCCTTACTAAACATATACGTGAACATTGCTTGAAATTAACAATACCAAAAACATCGTGCAGAAGGCTGTGCTGTACACCTGTATGAATATGACTGGACGATACCAGTGGTGCCCAAACAGCTGATGAATGCGCCACTTCGGTTTTCTGCCAGGACTAGTTTCTTGAAAATAGTATGGGTCACTGTAGTTATGGGCAGAAAAGAAAGTTCACCCTAGATTCGTATCCTGACCCTAAATCCAATCATCTCCTATCTTAATCTCCATCTTGACCTACCTATACAGTGTAATCAGCTGTAAGGCGTATAGGAAAGCATAATAATTTTTAATCTTAGGCCTATAAACCCAACCTCCCAGCCAATCACATGGCTTCTACCCTAACCCCCATGGGACCGTGGGAACTTTCCGTCAAGTATCTTGCTTTAAAATGTGAATCCAGGTATTGATACATGAAGTCCATTTGATTTTCCTGGTAAAATAAGAGCAGAACACATCTGGCTGCAGCTTTACTAATATAAACGGTCACTACAAGGAAGTATTGTGTGTTAGCAAATAAGCTAGCTTATAATAGCACATGAATAACTGCACTTTTTTTTTGGAGTCATGTTGTACATTATGTAAGTAAGAGCTGATTTTTCAGACTGTCTTAGGCCACTAATGTGGTAAATGCTACATAGAAACTAAAACACCAATGGAATTACATCTACATCTCTTCTTCTGACCCCCTTTTTTAAGTAGCAAGAAACACAACTGCATCACCTCAACATCTGGTAAACGTTGGGGTTGAAAGAATGCTCTCTGCTGGTCTCAGCAGGTTAACACTCCTTTGTCAACTTTAACTCTTTTTGTGATCACTTGTGTGTTTCACTATAACACAATACAGACGTTCTTATTGGCACATGCTGGTGTTTTTCTTCTCAGATGACTGCATGGGTATAAAAATATTTAATCTGACATTGTAAACAAAGATAAAATAACCACAGAAACTGTAGTATGACAGTTTTTAATGAAATTGTTCCTACAACATAGTCTTCAACCTAATGTATTCTTGGGTTTAGGTCAGACTGAACGAAATAGAGAGAAACGGGTGCAATTTCAAAATGTGTCTGCATTACTGTGGACATGCCCTCAGTGCAGCCACTTTTCCATGTTCTTTATTGTCATATGCACAATAATTACACTTTTTGACCCTTGGTTCAAGCAGCATTGTTCTCACCACCCCAAACAAGACCCATAAACACTCCAGAGCTCAAATAAACGACTCAAAACAAGCTTGGTGTGATTGCACCCTCAAGTATGAATTATGGTTTGGTTATGTGAAGGTATCTGTATGCATGTGGGTGTGTGTTAAGATAAGAAAAGCTTATGCACACATGACTCCACGTGGTATTGTAATAATCACAGATTCTTTTGATGTCCCAGACTTGAAAAAGGCTCTCAACAGGGCTGTACTCCAAACTGCTAATCTCTCAAAGGTAGTGAAGAGGAGGGGAGGCAGGAGGAAGAAAGAAACGAGTAATGAGGAAGGAAATGGAGAAAAAGAGAAGGAGGAGGAGGATGGAGAGCGTCAGTGGACGAGGGAGATCAGTGAGAAGGAGGCCAGAGAGATGGAGGGAGAGAACGGCAGAAATGGGAAAATGAATAAGAGGAAAAGTGATAAGAACTCTTGCTTTTGAACTTGAAGAGCTTAATTTGAAATGTCAGGGCTACCCCCCACCTCCCATCATCCCCCCCACCTCCTCCCTCTTCCCCGCCGCACTCCCTCTCCTCAGGAGTCCCTGTTGTGCAGTAGTGTGGATTAAAATAATTAAACAGGCTCTGTTTTAATTAAGACAATAAAGCCGAGAGTCTCTAGGTAAGACCAGAGAGAGATTGAGAGAGGAAGAGGGAGAGTGAGGGAGGGAGATGATAAAGAAGTCTAACGAGAGAGGCGGGATGATAGGAGGTACAGAGGGAGATACATTATCTCCATTACTTATCTATCTTGTCTATTTCTAGGCATGAGATTGCATTATCACTTTCTACATAAGTGTGTTTGCACTGGTCCTCCATGTACCAAAACCCATGTGTATATATGTGTGTGTGTGTGTGTGTAGGAAAGGTGTTGAGGGCTGCTTGTTTAATGAATTAGGCCTGTATGTGAGCCTGAATGTATAAATGCATTTATATTGCTTTTCCCTCCGCTTTTGAAGCATGCATGTTTGTGTGTTCCTGTGTAGCGCATGTGCGTGCGCGTGCATCTTTACTTCGTCTCCCTCTCAGCCTGCTAATGAAATATTTATTTATTTCTCGGAGCGAGGGCGCCGGGTGGCGAGCAACTCAAATGAAATGTCATATCTCATTGTGTCTCCCCGAGAGGAGGGGGGACAGAGGGAATAGAGGAACAGAATTGCTACTGAATTATATACGGAGGATTCAGAGGGGAGTGATTACAGGACAAAGAGGGAGGGGATATGAAGGGTAAGATGGAGAGAGAGACAGGGAGGAAGGGGGGGGAGAAACAAGTCATTCATCTCCCATCACTTATTGTTGTGTGTGTCATGTTGCTTCTGTCACATCGTCAGCCTGCGGTTCAGAGCTTCAGATGTTGAACTCTGACTGTTGTGACTCCTGTTTGCTGTAGTAGCCTATTCATGCATGCACACACACGACACAACAGTGTTTTAACACCGCCCACGTAGACATACCAGAGGGACCAGCTACTGCTTATCTAGTAGTAGCTGTTATCATTGCACTAAGAGCACACACACACACACACACACACACACTGGGCCTTGCCACCAACCCGGAGGAGATTAGAACTTCTTAATCTTCTCCCGTCGCTTCCTGTAAACATGCACAAACACACACTCAAACACACTGTGCTGTTTTCTAACAGGAGACTCTCGAGGTACCACTACGACCTGCAACGCATGGCGTCACATGACAGAGGAAAGGTGTCAGTAGGCTACTTTTCAGTAGCCTTGCTAGCTTGTGAAGAAGCGCATAACACAACTCTCTACAGCAACGGGAAAAATGTGAAGTTTGTATTTAGTTTTGACAAAGCAGTACCTTATCCCTGCGATTCAAATGTAATCAATGCAAAAATATTAAACAATTATTGGATGGATTGCCCTGAAAATTTGTACAATCATTCATGTTCCCCAGAGGATGAAACCTAATGACTTTGGTGATCCCCAGACTTCTCTTCTGGTGGCACCATGAGGTTGATGCTTGTGCTTTTTAATGAAATGTCTCTACTGCTATTGGATGGATCGCCATGAAATTTGGTTCAGAGATTCATGTTCCCCCTCAGTGTGAATTGTAATAACTTTGGTAAAACCCTGACTTTCCATGTAGCACCACCATCAGCTCAATATGTAAATGTGTCAGTACTTTGGTTTAAGACCAAATACCTGCAAAACTAATGACAATCAGCCTCCGCTATATTTTGTGTTGCACTAATCAGCAAATGTTAGCATGTCAACGCGCTACACTAAGATGGTGAGCATGGTGAACATTACACCTGATAAACACCAGCATGTTAGCATTATCACTCTGAGCATGTTAGCACATTGATGTTAGCATTTAGCTAAACACACTGCTGTGCAGCCTCACAGAGCTGCTAGCATTAGCAGTAGCATCTTAGTTTTGTTGTATTACAGTTCTGTCATCACATATATACAATAAACCCTGTAATGATAGATTGCAAAGGCAATGGTGGACAGGCAGCATTGAACATGCTAGCCGATTAGCTCACTAGAAGTAGTGCTAGCTCGCTACCCCCGTCGATCCTGCAATCCTAGCCTTGCAGGTCTTTGCGGGCCCTCGAGAGTCTCTGTCCCCTTGAGAGTTTCTTAACCATATCCTCACCCTGAGCCTTTCTCACGACCCTACATGTCTGTGCTGCAGGTGCAAAAACACACCGACAAACAAACAAACTGTGAAAACAAACGCAGGCTAATGACGGGACAGCTGTGCTCCGCTCACCAGGGTTCTCTCCATTAGTGAAATGCTTCTTTATGACTTTCCCTTAAGGAGTTAATGTGTCAGGGAGCGAGAGTGAAAGAGAGTTAACACCTCAGCATTCAATATGGCAAGTCTGAGTCAATTCTCCATCTGTTTTGAAGAAGGCCGTAGATGTACACACTTAAATCTGCACTAAAAGAAAGAAAAACACCTGCTTGCAGAATGCTTTAAAACTGTTGCAGAACAATATCATTTATTTATAAATCCATTTTTATCTTTCTTTTTCTTTTTTTCCTGTTGTGTTTTCTGTGATGTGTAATTTTCTGATCATATTTTAAAGCTGATAGGCCTAAAGAAAAGTTATTTCTACAGAGCTCTGCAGCGAACGACTAACTGAAAACTGTAAATATTCAGACTCCCAGTTGCACAAGAGCGTGACCAAAGGACCCATTTGCAGCAACCCTCAGCTCTGGTCAGGAGCAGGAGAGGGGGGTTGATTAGGACAAAGCTGTGTAAGAGTGTAAAACAGAAAACTGATACACTGGGGCAGCTTTTTCTCTATTAATGGCGGAAAAAAACACTTCACCCTTCAGGACGTTAATATTTCAGTCTGGGATCACCAATAAAATACTGGGGCTATATTTGGGGCTAAAACGCCAGTCTGAAATGAATTTTGTGGGTAAGAATATTGCTTCGCTTTACTCCAGCCAGGGGCAAGAAATGAGACTGTCACACGTAATATTCAATAACGAAATCCCATCATCCTCTGCTGCAAGCCAGCCCTAAAACTATGCCAGTCAGCTATTGACACCTCCCTGAAGTTGAAGAAATGATTTGCAGAGGTGAAGTCTTTCAATTCTTATTTGGTGAGGTCAGACTGCATCCTATTTATACTATGAATTTTGCTAAAAAAATGTTTATGAGAGTGTGCTGCTCAAGTAGCACAGAGTTTTTTAGTATTTGTGTTGTCAAATTATTTAAGGAACAAAAGGCCAAACAAACCAAAACAGACATAAAGATTGCAGACAAAGCATTACATGTTAAGGCAAAATAAAGGCCATGCTAAACAGAAGTATACTATAAGCACTCCACTGGAGGGTTGTCCAATATCTAAGTAGCAACCTCATTGGCCAGATCAAATACACAAATAGAGCAAAGACATATTCTTATTGGTCTGATGCAAGATTAGCTGTTTTAACCAGCACAGAAATCAACTTGTGCACCATTAAGAGCATGTAAAAGCATGCTGGCCAAATTCATATCTTCACGTCAAACAAAAAGCAACTCTTTGAACAGAAACGATAATTACAGAGCAATATGAGCACAAACAATCAGGATGTGGACCTGAAGAAAAAACATGATTTGAATACAGAAGGTGCAATAAGGAATAAAGCCGGATACACACAAACAGAGCAAGATTATACAACACTTCATCACATCAAAAAGGCAAGCTCTATGTACTTTTGTGGAGTGGCTACCATTTAAGGTGGTCTGAGCAAAGTGGTCATCATAGTGAAGTGGTAATATAAGGCTGAAGTAGCTTTTTATACAGCACACAGATATTTAGATGGAAAGTCTTTTCTGGATGTCGGTCAGAAGTTCGTCCAGATTTAATTTTCACTCCGTCTCTTTATAAAAAACACACCACCCCTCCACTGTTGCCAACATCTTAACTGATTTAGAAAGTAAAGATGAGATGAATGTAGAGAAAACAGTTTGTGGGGCCTTCAAGGTCTGGCCCTTTTCACACCCATGCAAACTCGACTAGTGTTGGACTGATGTAGCCTGAGAATCAGACTGAGTTGCCATTTTCATTTTACTTCATTAATTCAGCCTGACATTGTGTTCATCAATCAATCAATAACTTTGTTTGTCCCCAGTGGGGCAATTGGTTATGCAGCAATGGGGATGCTTATATTTAGCACACATGAAACACAGGGCACATAAATACAACAATAAGGCTGTTGATTTTAAGAGTTGATGTGTCTGTAAGTCACCTCACAACAACTTGTACAGCTGCGTCGGTCGAATCCATGCTTGTTGTTGCCATTTTGTCGCTATATTTCGTGAATATGGCTAGCTACCGTAGCTATGTAGGATGATGACGTCCCCATTCTTAATCACATCTGCAAAGCTTGGATTAGTCAATTGTTTCTCTAACCGGGGGGGACACAGCCTTCAATGGGCACAACACCAGACATATTTGAATTGCTGAATAAATCAGGTTAGGATTGGTGGTTTGGAAAATTAAAAGAAAACAAAATTTGGGCAACACACTGTTCGTACATTGGAAAGACGCCTTTTACTATTTACTGTCTTTACTGCACCTCTTTTGGAGTCTATACGAGGGTAAAGACCTTTTGCCATTACCCATAAAACACAATACTTGGTGGGGCTTTAAGTCTTGACGTCTGATGAATGAGGGGGTCATCGTACGCTACGTTAGGTCTGGTGATTAGCTTCTCCTCGGTATCACCTCCGATGCATGTGTCTGGTTGCTAGAACTTTTTTCCTCTCTCTTTTTTTTTTTTTTTTATGAAATCACCCTCTCAGGTGAATTCTACATGTCTGCTGCGAGTGACTATTTGCATTAAAAGAGGCCCAACAATCCCGATTCAAAAATACTTTTTTCTTGGAAGCTTGAGAGATTGAAATGTTCGGCCCCGCTGTTCGGTGAAACACAGTACAGCGTGTTGTTTTCTGTTTGATGACATATGCTGGTGAATAAAGCGAGGTTAGAATAAAGCTACGCAGAAGGCTGGCCTCAGTCTGGTGTGTGTGGAAAAGGCTGCAGAGCAAGTAACAGCAGCAGGCATGTGGGAGTGTTTAATGGAGAGTGGAGTAATTTGCGCTTTTTAATGATGATTAGAGGAGGAAATTGGCTCAGATTTACAGTGTCACTCAGCACTGAGACAGAGGAGGGAGAAAATAGAATAAAGGCCTCTAAATTGTCTGATACTCGTGTGTGTGCATATGTGTGTCTGTGCACAGGTGTGAGACAGAGAGAGAGACCCGTAACGTACGACTGACCCCCCTCACAACACCCATCCACCCACACACCTCCACACCTCCACTTCCAGAGGAAATGTATCACTTAAACCAACTGCAGCTCAGCTCACAGAACCTAATGAATCTGGACTCAATTTTACGCCTAGCTGCCCTTCCAACTGACACACACACACACACACACTCTCTCCTTCTCACACACACACACACACACACACTTAAATAGCTACCGAGCCAGCCTTACCTATAGCTGGTTGGTAGTCTTTGTAACGTAAAGAGGAAATTGGAAAAGTGTGATTATGGCACTGATTGGCACAAGAGTCTTTTCTCAGACTTTTCCGTCTTCTTATCAACACTTTATTCTCCTTTTGACCTCTCCTTTATCCAACGAAAACCTCCTGACATACAACTGTCTCTTCATGGCCCTTTATCTCTTTCTTGTCCAACACTTCTTTTCCCTCTACTCATGCTATTTGCCAAATTAATAGAGTGAAGAGCAGTGCAGTGGAGGAATAAAAGGAATTTGGTTTATATATTTACAAAATGCACAGGATCTTGTCCATGTTAATGTTTTGCTTACAAAGAATGCAGAGCAGTTAGCCCGATTATCAGGGTAAAAAGCCGTTTTGTTAACTTATTTAGTCTGACATTGCCTTCTTCATACTGTAGGTGTTTGTGGCGGCAATATTTAATTTAGCTAATTTTGACCTGATGTCATTTCCAGCCGTCACTGAGGCTGTGTTAGCAAGCTTTTAGCTTTTAGCTTTTAGCATAGGGAATGTCAGTCAATGTTGTTTCTGCAAAGAATATTTGCTGGTTAAATATATCATGATGAGATGTCCTGAAGGGAAAAGAAAAGTGTTTTTCCATGTTTTAACATGGAAACATTGAAAAAGAAAAAAGGTAAACCTGTGTTTATTTCAACCTACCTAGCGTGTCCTTCTAGCAGAGGTTTAACAGAGGTTAACAGGCTAGCTACATTTTTAAGCTTTCTAGCTAGCTTTGTGAACTTAACAGCTAGCTACTGTTAGACTGGCACCTTGAGTCGACAAATGTTCCCACTGTCTTCTTACCAGGAACAGGCATTTTACTAGACATTTATTGTGATAACGTGAGGAAAAATACATTCATTTGGACAGGAGCAAGATTGTAACAGTGGCTAACATGTTAGCCAGCACCTGGTTCTTTGCCCTTGTCTATTATAATAAACTCTGAGATAAAGTGTTGTATGTTTATAAGCACTGATTTAGAAAAATGTACAGATAATCAGACTGAATTGTCATTTGGTTTCACCCCATTATTCAGTCTCTCATTGTGTTTTATGTTGGGTAGTTTTCTGTCGACACAGAAGTTGCGGTAGGGGTTACATAACATTTCTCATGTCAATCGAAGAAATATGCTGATTTACTAGTTGTTTCAAACAGCCTGTACAGCTCCATCTATCTCATCCACCCTTGTGGCCATTTTGTGCCATTTTCTGTGTCACGATTGTTCTGGCTGTGGCACAGGAAGATGCTGAGGTATGTTCTGGGTAAGGTAAGCTCTAATCGGCGTGGTTGTTACCACAGGGGAAACATCTTTTAATGAATACAATACACTATTTGAATTGCTGAAAATAAATTGTAGATGTGTGTGTAGCAATACAGAAATCTCTGAGCCATTCACCAGAACAACAACAAACCTGTTTTGAATCACTGACAAAATTTGAGACGTGGGCGATTTAGAGGTCTGGAACCAGGTACCTACAAATCTCTTCAAAAGCATTTTGAATTTTTTTAAACTGTGTGTCACCTTTTTAAAATGCTAATTGTGAATATTTCAGAACAAAACTCTTCAGTTTGGTTAAAACAAACTGGGTCGTCGCTGAACTGGTCTCTCTCCTGCTCTCCTGTGAGTTTTGAGTGAAAAGCTCTTCATAATGGTAACAAAAAAAACCCAAAAAAAACAAAACAGACATTTAGTCTGAAATCACTCAAACAATTTCGATCATCAATGACAACTTGAGAGGAGAGCGACCCTTAAAATACAGGTTTGTTATGATTAACACAAACCTCTCTCTCAAACACATATATACACACAAAGAGACACACACAATCAGGTCACATACATTCTGTAATTCTGAAGATGAGTTGTGCAGCTTTTTTTTTTGGTGGAGAGCCGTAGCATGCATTTCTCTATTAAGATATGTAAATTCATAATCTCTCAAAAGCCCATTTTTACATCCATTTCTGTCTGTCATTCAAACAGTCTTTATTCTCTCCTTTTTCTACTTCTGTCTCGAGGTTTGTATGTCTGTCTTTCTGCTCCGCCACCCTCGCCCCTCTGCCTCCATCCAAACAGCAAACACCAGTGAAGGAGACTTGTCTCGTCCCTAAAGGCCGATTGTCAGGCATAATTACCATCAGAGAATTAGAGGTTGAAAAAGCAGATTAGATTAGAGCGTGTGTTTCATCCCCCCCCCCCTCTTCTTTTGGCATTGTTCCTCTGCACTCTTTATTTTTCTCATTATTATTAAAGAATTAAAGAAGAAAGAAATAGAAAATTAAAGAGTGCAGAAAAAAACTGTGGAAAAAGAAGAAAATCTGCAAGAGAAAAATAATAGTTAATGCAGCTAATGATTACTTTTATAATCGATTAATGTGTCAATTATTTTTGTTTAGTGTGAAAAAACATCATATCATAGAAAAACGCCTCTCAACACTTTCCTAGAACGCTAGATGACGTCTTTAAATGTCTTGTTTTGTCTGGCTGTAACAAGCCAAAACCAATAGATATTCAATTTAGAACGATGTATAACCGTGAACAGCAGCAAATCCTCACATTTGAGAAACAAGAAACAGAGAATGTTTGGCATTGTTACTTGATGAATGACTTAAGGGATTCATTATTTACCAAAATGGTTGAGTACTGATATTCTGTCCATCGACTAATGGATTAATTAACTAATCATTTCAGCACTAGTTTAAGTTATATATATATATATATATATAGTTCATATGTGCTTACACTCAGTTGCCAGTTTAGCGGTTTAACTGACAGGTGTTTCTATTATTTTGTTCACCCTCTTTATATCAGTGATGGTAGGCTGAATAACAGAAACACTTCTCTGTATAACACAACACAATACAGTTCAACAGCACCACAAACTACAGCCTCCAAAACACCTCTTTAAAACAGTTTCAGCTAAAACTGAACATTATAACCTTCATGAAGGGAGCATTTATAGCAGAACTGCATTAGTCTTAGCTAGGTGTTCCTAATAAACTGGCAAGTGAGTGTATAAAGTCTAAGTATAGACACTTGCGTGCACACACACATACAGACACACACTCTTATCGATTGACTGGGCAAACCTTCAATAAAGCTGCAGCCGTCTACCCTCCTCCAACAAACACACCGACACGTAAACTGCATAAATGCCAGCCCACACACACACACACACACACAAACAAACACACTTACACAGTTTCTCTAAAGCTCCAACACAACCACAAACAAGCGTAGTGCGACTGTGTTTGATAGAGTGAGGAGTAAAGCTCGATTTGGTCCTTTGGCACCCTGGAGTTTGGATCCTGTCCCCGCTCTTTGGCTATCCTCTGTCATTTCTGCCGTGCCAATTCTGTCGTTCTCTTTCATACGCGCGCACACACACACACACACACACACACACACACACACACACACACACACACACAGAGCATGCCAACTGTTACACTATCCAAGCCAGAATGACCATGTGTTGTTGTATCCTTCTAATGTCTCCATCATAACAGCAGCGCTTCTAATAGCACTTGATCACTTCTGTGACACGACACGGTTTCTTTTCTTTTCTAATGTCCTCCCTATTCTCCTCTGGTATTCAGATCAATAGGCTGGTCTGACATCATTAAAATGCAGCAGGCCGATATTTACACACATACACACACTACCCCCCCCCCCCCCACACACACACACACCTCCTAGAATCAACACAATAATTGAAATATTTTCAACCTGATTAGGTCTGGCCTGCTGGCTGGGTCGGTTGCTAGGGCTGTGCTCCCTGGTTGCTAGGGGGAGTAAATCATCTGGCATTATTTGATTTCTGTTCCAGATATGAAACCGTTACCGCGGCGATTAAATGTCTCACAGCTTAGACACCTTGAGGGGGGAAAAGACTGAGGAAGAGAAAGGGGAGAGAGACCGAATGAGAGATTAAGTTGAGGAGGGGAGGGAGAGGAGGGAGGAGAGGCAGAGAGAGAGAGGCCCCTCGTGAGAAAGAAATATGAGAAAAGGTGAGAATGATAATGCCTAAATACAGAAATACAGAGTGTGTGTGAGGGAGAGAATAACAGGGTAATAAGGATGAAATGTTTTCCTGCACTTCCATGTCTCAGTTGGCTGTTCTTTCCTCCTGACGACTGACAGGTTAGTGTGTGTGTGTGTGTGTGTGTGTGTGTGTGTGTGTGACAATAACGTGTTTATGCTAGCATGCATGCACAGTTTCCGATGGGGCTGACAGGCATGCATCCTGGTGTGTGTGTGTGTGTGATCTGGAGTTGTTTGCACTGTGTTGATATAGAGACGTCTACAGAGTCACGGTGAGGGCACAGGGATCCGCCTACACATGGGAGCTGTGGGCGTTCTCAAATGTTTATAAAACACAAACTGAACCAAGTAGTCCCACTGGAACACACGTTATACACAGAAGGAGACGAGCAGAGAGGAAAGAAAAGGCGGAGTGAAGGGAAATGACTGTCATACTGAGGGAGGCTATTTTACTTGTTTTTAAAACTTAATTAGTTATTGAGTAAATGGTTCCATGCAAACATGTATGCTATTATTATTACCTATTAGTTAAAAACTCCATAGGACTGTAAAAATGGGGCTATAATTTCAATGGAACAGATTTGAGACAATCTGCTTAAAATACATATATACTTACACATATTATACTTAGTATTTTGTAAAAGACACGCACAAAACATCCAGAATAAAGATAATGTTCTGTTTGATGATCAATATAAAAATGGCAATAATACATGACACAAAATCAACGTGTGTTGTGCATATGTAGGGCTGCTTATCAAACTTAAATACCTTTTTGGATACCAAACAAAAATGTTTCCGTAGCTCCAGTGTCAAACTTTTAAGTACCAAAAGTTGGGGCACAGGAAGGCTGGTTCGAGTAATAGATCCATGAGTTTGAAGACCAAAACACTGCACGGCGGTTTATAGTACTATGACGAAGGATTTCACACATATGCAAGTCATTTGCAGCAGTAAATAGGTTTTGAAGGCAACGTAATGCTGACTGGATCACATTTTTGTATTTACATAAATACTTACAAGTTATGACTGTAAGTAACATATGTGACAAGTCTAAAAAATGTTTACTGAACGTATCAGTTAAATGTTCATTGAGAACATATTTAAACTAAACCGAACTACAGACGGGACTCGGAATGTGAACCCGGGCCGGACTGCCATCCCCCCCGACGACCTCCCTGCAAACTAGGGCCTATGGATGTATGAAGAGAACTGGACACAACGTCGGAGACAGGGCCCCGTTCATTCCAATGAAAGCTGCTCAGTGGCGCATGAAGCCAAAAAAGTTCCAGGTATAAAATTACCCGGATCTTCCACTTAGCTTCTACACTGTGTGCCCCATAGAGCAAGTGCACTAGCGCTTCCTGTAGCCCCGCCTCCCAGCCGCTCGGTCTCAGGCTCACTCACATGAATGGCAGTGATTCTATAACTCTGGATTCGGCTGTTAGTGAATTTTACAACTTTTTAGGACATAATGATTTAAATAAGGGCTATTTGATGTACCTCAAAAAAAAGATCAGCTGATTTACAGACGTCTCTTCCACAACGTAAGTCAATGGGAAAAAGTATTTTTAGGCCAGTGTGCATCACGTGACGGACTGGAAAGTTGTAATTACGTCATTGTCAAATTGGCTTCAAAGCACGGCACACTTCCTGGCTTGCTAGGGGTGGTGCATAAATGTAGCGCTTCATTCACTCAAAAAAAACATTGCGTCTGAACATAATTTAGGCAGCGATTTATGTTTGTCACCAAAACATAATTGGAAAAACAATTTAGTGAATCTCTAGCAGACAGCGTTGGTTTTCATTTACAAAGCACACATATTGTGAAAAATTTTTCCAGTGCAAATTTTAAATTCTTCCATTCATCTGTGCCTCTCCTCCTCTCCCTGTTTCATGTGCACACAGTTCATGTTGACCTCTCACAGGCTGCATGAAGCCAGCAAGCCCTGTCTGATAGGATTACAGCAGTAAGCGCTTGTATGTGAATGTAGCTGTCTATGGCTGCCTTCCTGTCCCTCTCTCCCTCCCTCTCTTTGTGTGTGTGTGTGTGTGTGTGTGTGTGTGTTCCTAACTGAGCAGTGAACATCGTTGAGTAATATAAAGCTACTTGAACGCTCTGTCAGATGGAGAGATGAAAATGAAAGAGGAAGAGAAATGATTGTGTACCACTCACCGCACTCCACATGAAGAGCCCCCAGACCGTTTTATGTCAAGCACCCCAAATAGTTCTGTATTTGATCACGGACCCCCTTTTGGCAAGTTTGTGTCCTTACCCCACATTCATAATGTCAGCACCCTGGTTGATGGGTTGCTCTGTTCTGACCAGTTGTAGCCGGCGTGAGAGGCTCTGATTTTAACCGTGTGGTGGTCGAGTGCAGTTCAGTGTTTTTACAGGAGCAGTAGTCTTCTTTAACGAACTGTAAATAGACAAAATGTAATATAATTGCATGTGTGCATCTGTTTCTCTGTAGTCTTTCAAATT
This sequence comes from Macquaria australasica, assembly GCA_005408345.1. Classification (NCBI taxonomy): domain Eukaryota; kingdom Metazoa; phylum Chordata; class Actinopteri; order Centrarchiformes; family Percichthyidae; genus Macquaria; species Macquaria australasica. The sequence continues at coordinate 108,255 of SEMN01000431.1, read as the reverse complement.
AGAGAAAATAAAAAAGGTTAAATGTATAACTTTGAATGAGCAGAACGATTGCATCATAAAAATTAAATCACAGAAAAAAGGAAGCGTGAAAGTCTGATTGGTTGTTGATGCCCAGCGACTACAAAATGTTCTGACAACTTATCGGCAAACTTTTCTCACCCGACAAGCTTGTTAACCTCCTGACCTTCCGCTCATCACTCGCTCAGCTCAATCGGAAATTAATGGACTCGTCAATTGTGTTGTTTGCCGTGTTAACATGAGGTTAGGAGCCGAATCGGAGAAGGCTTCTTTTGTTGTTGACTTGACACAGAATTATAAAACTATGCTGCTATGACAGAAGGAAGGATAAGAAAGCAGTGAAGTTCAAGCATTCTTTATTTTGTAAGGGGACTTCCTGTCAACCCCGTAGACCACAGACTGAGTGCTGCTGCAATAAATCTGATTAAAGAGTCTCAGCTGTAATGACCATACACTCACAGCGGATAATCCACTGTGCTGGATGTGAGGACGCAACATCCTTGTTGTTCAGTTTGTTATTTAAATGTCATACAGTTTGGGTTACAGTAAAGGCCACATCACTATCTTGTTGTAAAGTTATTTTCTTTATTTACTTACACTATGTGCTCATTATAGCTTGGATTAACCTTTTGCCTTGGGATTCCTGTTCTTGACAAAACATGAGCACTTTTTAGCTTTTCCCCCTCTAGAAAATGGCACAATTTTGAAGGCAACTTAACATTAGTGTCTGTTGGGTCACACAACATCTTTAATGCCATAGAAACTGAAAGCTAATACACTGCAACACATGTCAAGAACAACCCCTTTTAATTGTGATTAAGTTGAACTGATTCTGATTGATTGATTGAGACCAAATAGCCCAATCAGAGCTTTGAACTCGCCCAATTGTCATCATTTTTTATTTCCATATATATAAAACTCTCTGTCCTAGAATGATCCTCCGGTTTTTTGTTTCATTGGTATAATTAGGCAAAACGTATCTCCTATTGCTTAACTGAGTGGCCTGTCAATCTCAATCATGCTACTCAGACCAGAGGAGGGGCAAAATTTTCATCAGGAGAAACCAAAAAGTAACACAAATTATCACAAGCTGCCCAAAACAACTTTTACCTGCCCAATTAAATTAAAAGTAGCCAAATTGGGTGGAAAACTGCCCAAACTAGCAACACTGTTTTAATGTCATCTGATGCAACCTTGTCTCCTAAAATGATGTTAGCACACTGCCAATAGGTTTCAGCGTACTACAGTAAATTTGCACTTAAAAAAACAATGTTTGGCTTTGAACAACAGTAGACGAGCTCCCAAAGGAACAACCTTGTGCCTTCATGACCACCATGCAACTCACACTGGAGTAGTACGCAACACACTTAACGCCTCCTATACACAAGCCAGGTGTAGAAAAACAACATGAGATGAAATTGGTGTGTGTTTGTACATGTGTTCATTTTGCACCTCACATAATCTCTAAGAGGAGGCTGTAAACCTTACATTTTCTGGCATGTTGCAGTTGTGACAATGACAACAACACGGCAGCTGCTGTGTTCAACAAAAGTGGCTTGTTTTACTTTCTCCCATTGATGTAATATTAGTCACACTTTAGGGGTAGTTGGCTAACTGCAGCTAAACGGATCATAGTGGGTTTCTGGCGGAAAGTACACTACTCTAATTGCCTTAAACCTGTTTCTCCCTTCAACCAGTCAATATGCCTACAGTGTGTGTGTGTGTGTGTGTGTGTGTGTTCCACTGGTCAATAAAGCGTGTGCTGAGAGGCAATTGGTTGTTTTTCCTCAACTTGACACGTTAAATGCAGTCACACTTCAGGTAAACACACACAGGCACGCTCGCAAATACACACACAACACAAGCACACATGCACACACACACACACACACACACACGCTATGAGGCTATTGGGTAAACGGTATTGATTCTGTCCTGTTTCCAACTTATTTTCCCTCATAACCCCTCAGAGCTCAATCACACTTGCTGACGGTCACTGGAGGGTCTCTTAAATCACACCCACATGCAAACACAAACATTTATTCATAAGTGCAAACACACCAACGGAGAGACAAAGCGTTGTTGTAAATGCCATTTGTTGACCCAAATGAAAAATAGATGATGGAAAATTTCCACTGATGACTTTAATTATTTACTTTTAAAGCCACTCTTACTGAGGCGAGGTATTGTCTTTGCTTCAGCGCTGGCGTCGACCGGATTTAATTGGTTTAAGTTTGAGCTGCTTGAATTCCACTCACTCCAGTGATGTTTGTATCAGTGGAAAGGTACGACTGGTGTTCAATGAGTGTTCAGTTTGATCCTATTCAGTGTTTTTATTTGGCCAGTAAATCAACAAGATAATTTTTCAAATTAAAGGAATCTTTAGTGTTTTTACAACCTGGGTCTTAGTTTCGTAGTTTTGGCCACCATTCTGCACGGTTATGGAACTTTTTCATGAGCCATTGTCTCACCACTTATATCCCTTGCTGTGATGGCCTCTATCCTCGTGATTTCACTGTATCCCCAGGTCTGAGCAATTAACTTAGTGCGTAAAATGTTATTGTAACTGATACAAATTCTGGTAAAAACAACAAAAATGAGACGCAGATTGGAAAAAACTAAATGTTCCAGTGGAGCTACTGTAGGTGAAAGACACTGATAACATGTTCATGGTTTATATCTGATGTTTTAAGGCTCTAAAATGCACAAATCTGAGAAGGATATTTGATATTTTATGTCAATCACAGCCCAGTATCCCTAGGACTCAATTCCACAACTCACCATTTACATCCAGTGCCGACGTTCAGTTCAGTGCTGGTGTGCACTTTATGTAGCGAGGAGGAAAGTAAGGGTGTGGAGGTTGGGGTGGTGGATGTGAGAGTAGCACATCCGATTTTCACTCAGGAGACCAGACTTTGTGTTCTGTTACAAACCTTGCAATTAACATAAATTTTTATTAAATATACCGTAACCATAACCAAGTTGCCTAACCAGAGATTACCTTAAAGGGTAATTCTGGTATTTTTAAACCTGGGCCCTATTTTTACAAATTTTGGGGTCTAAATGACTAATACTTACCAAAAGTTTTGGAATTGCTCCAGTAGATCGCCTCCACTGGCATCTGCGAACGAGCTGCAATGGCTGCAACGTAACCCTTTGGGGCAATTGCGCCGGTGAAAAGTACGTCCACTAAAAGTGCTTGTTTTTGCCACTGACAGGCTCAGACTGTAATTCATAGTGTCTGACAACATGATGGAAAGAATCCCTACAGAGACAGACCTGTCTGTTAAAGAATAAGATCCTTTTTGTTTAACCAGAAACTGAAAGTCTCGCTTTGAAATCTCGCGAGAGGTTGAGCTGTTGCAGGAAGATTCGTACACTCTGGCTCAAATAAAAAGGGATGGCCATCAAATTCAAATGCCTCATCTACATTGTCGAAATCAGCTAAAGATTCAGCCATGACTTTGGGAATAAAGTCTTGCTAGCAGCTCCTCTGTGTAAACTCTTCTCTCCAACTCTGACTCACGTTTCCACCGTCATCTTCCTGCAACAACTCAACCTCTCGCGAGATTTCAGAGCGAGACTTTTGCTTGAGCGAGACTTTCTGTTTTTGGTTAAACATAAACGATCTCACTCTTTAACAAAGAGGTCTGTCTCTGTAGGGAAATGTAAATGAATGGTAATCTGGCATACTAAAAGAATTAACTGCACTCTGACCGGCAGAGATGCACAAAGGACAAATCATGCAGGAGGCTGAATGTTCAAAAGTATCATTCTTAGAGAGAGAGAGAGAGAGAGAGAAACAGAGAGAGAGGGGATACATTTCAGCTGTGAGGTCGGTTCAGCCAAATTAGAAAAGTGGAATCTAGCGATGCAGTTTTGTCTTTATTTGTCTCTGAGATTTCTGCCTTCACCCCAAAACAATGGAGGTAAATGGTAAAATTCCAATTCATGCTTGCTATGTAAAATTTTCATTGGAACTTCAGTCTACCAAAGAAATAGACCTTATGAAAACTGTCCAGAGTAACAGGGACATTGTTTCTGGACAGACCCATTAAAGCTGAATGTGAATGCTCTAAGCACCAAAAAAACCTCCACTGTATTGAGACAGAAATCTCAGGGATGGATTTCTCAAAATCTCAGCAGATGAAACCAAAACAATCTGCCTGGCTTAATACCAATATGTTGAAAGATGATGAGTAATGATAGTTTAAATATGACAGAGTTGCACGATTCACAAACACTCAAACGATACCACTCCTTGCTGCCAGTAAGGCAGAGGGGAACTCTGTTTTTTAGAGGCAGGAGTGTGAGCTTTGACACCCTCACAGCGTCCAAGAATAAATAATTAGTGGAGTTGGCACCGGAGAAGACGGGGGACAGAGATGTCATTATTTACGCCAGATTACGGACACATGCACACATTGACTCACACATGCGTGCACATACATATTCTCACACACACACACACACACACACACATGCTTGCAGATGTGCAGTGGTTGATAATCAGTGTTTGATTTGGCAGGTGCTTTTTAGATGCATCAGATATAGATTTACAGTTTAGCAGTGAGTCCACTTCTTGTTCTTTAGGTTTTGTAGTCACATTAGCGGTGTGGCACTGGGGATCTCAGTCTGTCTGTTGGCCCTCCACAGTGATCCAGACTAAAATCTCAACAATTATTGGATGGACTGGCATGAAATTGTGTACGTTCATGGTTCCCAGAGGATGAATCCTCCTGACTTTGGTGATCCTCTGACTTTTCCTCTAGCAACACCTTGAGGTTGACTTTTGTTTTTTAGTGAAACATCTCGACTCGAACTATTGGATGGATTACAATGGCATTTTGTACACACATGTATGTCCCCTTCAGGATTAATTGTCATAACTTTGCTGATCCCTTGACTTTCCATATAGCGCCATCATCAGGTCAAAATATGTCCAATACTTTGGTTTATGACCAAATACCTGCAAAATGACCGTCCCACTAGCCTCAGCTGTACTTTCTGTTTTGTGCTAATTAGCAGACGTTAGCATGCTAAACAGCGATAGTGAACTTGGTAAACATTAAACCTGCCTAAAAATCAGCATTTTAATATTGTCATTGTGAGCATGTTAGCATCCTGACGTTAGCGTTTAGCTCAAAGCACCTTATGGAGCCGCTAGCATGACTGCACTCTTGAGCTGTGTCTTAATTCGGATATGTCCGCCAGTACACTTACATGCAGTACTCTGTGTACACTATGTACTGACTTGTGTAGTGCATTAATTTTGACAGGGTAGTGTCGTCTCAAATCGAATACTGCTGTTGTGCGCTTACCGGAAATGACGACCGCGTCTTCTTCTTCTTCTTCTTGTTTAATGGTGGATTGCAACCGGGCGGAGATTGCCACGCGTCGAAATATCTGCCAGCTTGTTTGCTCACTTGACTTCAATTCAGTTATATTAAAAATGAATAAAAAATGAACGTGCTTTTACTTTAAGCCATAACAATCGCAACCGCGGCTGCCATTTTCATACGCTGGTGGTCCCTCCCCTTCCACTACGTAGCCAAGATGGTGACCTTTGAGGGTGAGAAGTGTGCAGCGCTCCACACTCAACTTTCTGACTGTTTTGTGTACGTCATCCGGGTACTCACAGTACACTGCATTTTGCCATACTTGTCAGTGTGAACGCACTTATGCATTCAAAATATTAAGTGTAAGTACGGAATTACGCGATTTGAGACACAGCATTAGTCTTGTTATATGAAAACATACAGATTAGCATCAGATTAGCCCTGAGTTGTGAAATAAATAACACATTTTCCAAAAAATTCCCATTTAATTTAATGAGATTGGATTATGCATTATAAATAGGATAAATAGCTTAAAATCACTTTATTTATAGAAGTAGGTTTAGAATTACTGTTGGAGGGTTAGCAGTTGTCTTGGGACCGGTTGTCAGTCATATCATGGATGCTGTAGGTCGTCTGCAGCTCTGATCTAATTGTTTTAAAGTCCTATGTGGCCGTAATCACATTTTAAAATCTCATCATTACTTATTTTACTATTCTTTGGCATTTTGTTGTTCACTTCCTTTCACTTTGGTTAAAGCAATGTTTAGTTTTTGAAAGGTTTCGAGGTGTCATATGCTCCAAATCTGACATTTTAATCATTGCTAAAGTAATAAAATCCTCAAGAGCACCATCACACTGAATGCACATGCTGTCTTTTTTTATTCACTTGCAGAGGTATACATGATATGATGTTCAACACTAGTTTAATGACCAGCAGTGTGTGAAATAGTTTAATAATCCTATAGTCTCTTTGTTTATTTCACTAGCCCTTCTTTCTTTCCTCTCTCACATTTTCAGATATTTTTTTAAAATCCTCCCTTCTTTCTAATGCACTACCTCTCTGTGCCACTCTGTTCTCCTTTTCATCCCCCAAACTGCCCCACCCATACCTCTCTAACTCATTTCAAGTGGACATCCAGACGTTTGTAGACTCACATCTGGAAACAGCATTTAGCTCTGGTTGAGTCTCAGGAAGTTTTCACACTTCACGACTCATTAACCTGCAGACCTGCAGGCCTCCCAAGCAAGAGAGAGGGCAGCGGGGAGAGTGAGTGGAGGAGGAGGAGGAGGAGGAAGTACAGATAGGGGGATGATGGGTTGGATACAGGAAGGAAGGGGAGATGATGGAGGAAGGCGTGAAGGATAGTTTGAAACCAAGGAAAATTGAGCACTCAAGCTCAGCTAAAGTGAAAGTTGAATTAGCAAATTTAGACACCAAAATGTGCTCGATTCACCGGACCAGTAAAAAATATCTTAGTTCGATTTAATTGGTTGGTGGCAGTTTAACACACTGGCAGTTTTAATAGCTGACAGGTTAAAAAAAAAAAAAGAACAAAGAAAGATCCTTGAGTTAGAGGAGCTAACATCAAAGAACGAATATGGAAGACGAACAGTAAGAGGTGCGAAGAAGTCCAGAAAAACAGATTGGACTGAGGACAAGAATGAGGGGTGATGAATTAAAGACTGGATTGTGTGCGTGTGCATGTGTGCGTATTGTCCAGGGTGTCTGTGTCCAGCCCTCTGTGAGTAATGTGTCTGAAAGAGGAGCTTTCCTAATGAAACACTTTTCCCGGAGTGATAATTACACCAGTAGAAAGCAAGGACACCTCCAGTCAATGTGTGAAACTTAGCTTACTAAAACACAAAGTTCCTCCCAGGCTACTCTCTCTCTGTGTGTGTGTGTGTGTGTGTGTGTGTGTGTGTGTGTGTGTGTTTAGGAGACATGCTTTCATAGTGTGTATATGGGAGGCTGACATTATAAGCTTTGCTTAATAATCAGCCCAATAAGTTAGAGCAGACCTTCTCCCAGATGTGTTTGTATTTTTCCTTTGCAGGGATACACGAGCTGACATTTACATGAGCCGGAGAAGCTGATTTAATGCATTCAGTTTCTATATGCTTACTGTATATCAAGGCTGTTTTCTGTCACAGGGGGTCAAAAATGAAATTATATTAACTTTGCCTTTTTTCCCCTCTCCCTTTGGTTTGTTCTCTCCCTTTTCCATCTCTGATTTCAATCTCTTTGGCACAGCTGACTGACAGCCTCTGCTTTCACTGCATGTCACAGTGGTTGAAATCTCACTGAGGGGCTCGATGCAGATAAGCAGTGAAGATGCGAGTAAGCAGTGACGGAGCTGGAGCTCAGATAGGGAGAAGAGAGGAAAGGAAAGATGAAAAAATGTCCTATATGTGTTGGGAGATGTACAAATACAAAAAAGATACCTGTGTCTTTAATGGAATTTGCAGGAAATCTTGTATCACACTTCAACAGCCAAAGAATTTAGTTAAACAAATCAGACCTAGACCAGCAGAACAATTCAATTATTCTGCGTGGCTTTAATAAATGTTTGATATGCATTACATGGGAACTTTCTCATTCAAATTTTACGATTTAACAGTTGGGGCTTTTCCCATTAATTCTCGACACACAAAGTTACAATTTGCACTGTGGGCGTTTATTAAATAAATATGAAAAAGTCTAACAAAATTATGGTAGGAGCAGGATAGGGTGGAGATTAGCGCACATGAGTAAAACAAAAGTTTCAACTACCGGTGCGTTTATAATACAAACTCCTGGCATGTGCGCACTGGGATCTGGCAGATGAAGTATTTAATTCTTTGGTTTAATAGATTTTTCCGCCCTTTTGGAAATATGGAAATGCCCGTGCTCCTTTTAGCACACGCAGACTCTTCCACACGGTGTAAGCAAATCTCTCTGTTTGTCCTGCTCTCTCTGTTGATGAGATTTTGAGTCTTCTGTAATTTCTATAGACACCCATAATGTTTTCCAACTGGCACATTTACAAACAGTAGCATCTGGAGACTCTACTTAAGCGTGGCTTTAGCTGCCTGTTCAAAACTCTTTTAAAATTCAAGGATTACCACCCTCTGGGATTTGGTACATGACTATCCATACCTTGTGCCTTACATGGTTTCACACCGCAGTGACAGAAATAATATTTCTCTCTGCAGAAGTTATTTTGTGTGTCATGCAAAAAGAGAAAATTAAACAAAGCGTTTGATGTACCAACACTATATCAGCATCTGCTCAGCCACTGTACATCAGAGACACTGCGCTAAAGAGCAAATTCATGACGCCACTAAACCAAATCAAATACGATATTTCACATGTGAAATGTCTGAAAACCACATGTGCCTCCATGTGACTTATTTGATATTACATATATTGATATGTGATGTCTCACACTTAACATGTAAAATATACAGAAATCGCATGTGCTTACGTCACATCCCAAAACTGCAGTGCCTACAGTTATAAGTTCATTTTTCACATGTTTATCACACGGTGTTCGACATGTGAAAGATGCGAGAAATGTGTTTCACATGTGAAATTCCCACATGCTTTTGTTAACCTAGTTGAATGACAGGTCACATGTCATTAGGTTATCAGCTCACCTGGTCCTGTGTTTATTGTGGATGGCATTTGCACTAATGTAGGCCAGATGTGGGTGGAAATGTTTGTACACAGTTATCAATAAACGTGAGAGCAAAAAGTGTGTTATTTTGTGAGGATTCAGTTGTTGGAGTGAAGGTCATATATATTATTTGGTGAGTTTACTGGATTCATCCATTAAGAACAAAAAGTAAAATATACAAAATGTCAGTATTTAGATGGGATATCTCAATCATAAAAACATATGGCTGTAGAGATTATTCAGATTTCAAGAATAAATTGTTCCACTAACCATTTAGTTCTAAAATGCAAGAAGTTACTATAACAATGTAGAAATGATCAAATGTAGAAATGATCAAAACAGCCACCAACATCAAACAAATATTAAAAAAAATAAATAAATAAGGCAGCGCTTTTAAAGAACAGTGTAAATACAGTTTAGTGGAAACCGGTGGGATGTTGTTCATGTTGTTCTTTTGAATCCACGCACAGGGCGAATGAAAGGCCACTTATCATCTTGCCAATTAGTTGCATGATGGCTTTCAGCTGAAATGAGCCCATCCACTGTTGTGGAGTGCAGGTGAGACTGCAGCAGCCACTAAATGAAAAGAGACGCTTCAAGTCTCCTGAATGAATCTGATAGGAGCAAACCACCTCAAAGCTTTATAGTCATTCTGTAAATGTATGGGTTCATAGGAGAGCATTAGGGATAGATGTTTTTCAATAATTTGGGTGAACTGGTATTTCTCCCATTGTATTTGCATTTAAATGTTTTTAATCAAAACTTTATTGTTACTGAACATGAAAACATGGAAGTCTATTGGATGGATAATAATATGTTATGACTGTCAGTAATTATTCAGTTCAAATAATCAATTTACTTTATTTTGGACCCAAAAAATATAAGCTGAATGCTACAATGCTACATGGTAAACAAAGTTCTTCACCTGGGCATCTTCCAGTGTGATTGGCCGGATTGATGTCGATTGCGTTTCTCCAAAAGTTGATTCTGTTTTTACTTTTTCTCGGCACCCCCTGCGGTCCCCACCGCTGCAGCCTAAACACACTGCCCACGTTCAAATGAATGGGAGGACGGTCGTTTTCGCCACAGCGCCTGATTTGGTCAGCCTAAGTAAGGATATTTCTGATAAGCAGAAATTCGAAATGTTCCACATACCTTTCTGTCATCCTTCTTACAGCTTTGGACTCTTCATCAGGCCTCACTGTTGTGCCCTCAGTACAGTTAACATCATCAACAGTATAAAGGTTTTGCTTTGCACACGATGAAACAAGTCACAGTAATGCCTCAGCCGCAATTTAATCTTATCTGTGCTGCTCGGATCATCAGTTATCATCAGATGGTAAGGGGCTTTGCTGTTCATTATACACCGATCAGCCATAACATTATGACCACCTGCCTAATATTGTGTAGGTCCCCCTTTTGCCGCCAAAACAGCCCTGACCCGTCGAGGCATGGACTCCACTAGACCACTGAAGGTGTGCTGTGGTATCTGGCACCAAGACGTTGGCAACAGATCCTTTAAGTCCTGTAAGAGGTGGGGCCTCCATGGATCGGACTTGTTTGTCCAGCACATCCCACAGATGCTCGACTGGATTGAGATCTGGGGAATTTGGAGGCCAATGTGGAGGCCACTCGTGTTCCTCAAACCATCCCTGAACCATTTTTGCAGTGTGGCAGGGCGCATTATCCTGCTGAAAGAGGCCACTGCCATCAGGGAATACCATTTCCATGAAGGGGTGTACGTGGTCTGCAACAATGTTTAGGTAGGTGGTACGTGTCAGAGTAACATACACATGAATGGCAGGACCCAAGGTTTCCCAGCAGAACATTGCCCAAAGCATCACACTGCCTCCGCCGGCTTGCCTTCTTCCCATAGTGCATCCTGGTGCCAAGTCTTCCCCAGGTAAGCGACGCAGACGCACCCGGCCATCCACATGATGAAAAAGAAAATGTGATTCATCTGACCAGGCCACCTTCTTCCATTGCTCCGTGGTCCAGTTCTGATGCTCACGTGCCCATTGTAGGCGCTTTCAGCGGTGGACAGGGGTCAGCATGGGCACCCTGACCGGTCTGCGGCTACGCAGCCCCATACGCAACAAACTGTGATGCACTGTGTGTTCTGACACCTTTCTATTAGAACCAGAATTAACTTTTTCAGCAATTTGAGCTATAGTAGCTCTTCTGTTGGATCGGACCACACGGGCCAGCCTTCGCTCCCCACGTGCATCAATGAACCTTGGCCGCCCATGACCCTTTCGCCGGTTCACCGGTTTTCCTTCCTTGGACCACTTTTGTTAGGTACTGACCACTGCAGACCGGGAACACCCCACAACAGCTGTAGTTTTGGAGATGTTCTGACCCAGTTGTCCAGCCATCACAATTTGGCCCTTGTCAAAGTCGCTCACATCCTTACACTTGCCCATTTTTCCTGCTTCCAACACATCAACTTTGAGGACAAAATGTTCACTTGCTGCCTAATATATCCCACCCACTGACAGGTGCCATTGTAATGAGATAATCAATGTTCTTCACTTCACCTGTCAGTGGTCATAATGTTATGGCTGATCAGTGTACATTTTTCTTTGCAAATTCCAAAATGAATTAGTCCTTATATACTCGTTATATACTCGTACATTTTAAAGCTCAAACAAGGCCCCATGTTGAGATTTTCCAGTCTCAACCCACAGCACGGAGGCCTCTCTCGCTGTAGCGTCGAGTTCAGCTGCAGGTTCAAGTGAGCTGATTTAAATTGTTGAATTATTGAGTTCTCAGCCCACAATCGGCGGCGTGGGCAACTGACATTTAGTGATTTAATGCTCATTGGCACTTGCAGTTACTTCCTAAAGTTTTTGTGTGTACCCACTCTTGTACCTTTTTAACTTTTTATCGATGAATCATTGTTTTTCAACACATGTTGCTGATGATTCAACCGGTTTCATGCAAAGGTTGGAAGTGCTTCAATGGCCAGTCACCAAACATCATCAGTGCAATTTTGTACTATTTTATGTGCCTACATATATATATCTTTTCTTGGTGCAAATAACCATAGGCAAGAATCCTCTGATAAAAAGCACAAATTAAGTATTAATTTTTGCTCCAGTAGATCTGTCGTATTCTGGGATGGGCTTCCTCTTCCTCTATTTTCAAGTGCTGCAGGGCCACTGAGCAAACTCTAATTTCACAGGGATAAGTGTTGCAGGAGTTGTATGCTTAGTCAGGAATGAAAGAGGGGAACTGAAGATGACGCAGATTTTGTCCAAAGTCATGAACTTTAATGAACTGCCATTAATGCTTTAAAGCCAGTGATTTGTGGAGCTGCCTGTAAGGGTCTACAGCACCCGCAGAAGGTCACATGAAGGAATCGTACACATTCTGTAACCTGCAAGTGCAAAACAAGTACAACAGGTAACACAAAAAGGAGTGGCTGCAGTAGTGAAAATGCAGGCTATAAAGTGTTTGGCTGATTGTCTGCTGTGACCCTATAAACAACATGGACCCACAAATTCACATCTTCTCAGCCTTTATGCTGCTGTTTCACAGTCATGTTCCGCGGGAGGGACTTTTTCTTTTGCGAGCAGTGAGCAGAAGGTGTGACATTTCTCAAGTATACAGGAGGGCCTATCAAATCGCTGCTTATTTTAATCTTACTATTCCATTTATCTTTCTTGTTTGTGACCATTTTTTTTTTTTTTTAAACATATACTCACATAGACGGGCACAAATGTTTAACATTGCAACTGTGCTTGATAATTTGACACTTGTTATAAGTGTGAGCTACAGTTAAAGGATAAGTTCATGTCTTTTCAGGTCTGTCTTAAAACAATACTCACATGCAGATTTGTACATTGAAAGATTTATTGGTGGCTGTAATTATTCCTCATGTCCATACTGGCTGTAACGAGATCCCTTTCTAAAGTGATTTTAATGTATGTAATGGGAGACAACCACCAATAAGTGTTTTAAGACAGACTTGAAGGAATATGACCCTCTCCTTTAATGGAAACATTTCCATTGACTGTGGTCCCATTTGTAAACTCAGCCTTTGATTGGTCTCTTTTCTTGTGTTCAGTAGCAAACAGCGAGCTGAATTACAAAATAATGACAGAAAAATGTAGGGTTGTGTCTTTGATTAACGTAAAGCAGAGGTTTTCAAACTGTGAGGCGCGAGAGAGTTTAAGAGAAGTGAGGGGTGAGCTGCAATTTGCATCCAAAATTGTACTCCTTCTCTGAGCCATAAAAATCAGTAAAATCTGAACACACAGACATGATACACATAATTTTAAATTCAGTGTGACTTCCATTTTCTGATATTATCTCAGTTGAATAAACGTCCAAAAGTCAGCTAAGAAATCATAAAGATGCTCCAAAACTTGACTCAAAATCATCAGGTTTTTAAGTTTTCTTCGGTATTAAAGTATTAAAGTAATCCAGCGAAAGCTGTGTGTACATACATGGGTACATTGCAAACAGGAACTGCTAGTAGCTGATTCAGCATATTTTTAATGTAAACAAATATAGGCTAAAAAATAAAAAAAAACGGGGCTCAACTTGTGGCCCAGAGCTAACAGACTCCATGGCAACATTATATTTCCTGTTTACATTCCCCAAAGCCCCCAAATCATGGGAACTGTAGTTAAGCTCAATATTTATTTGAGAGTGTCATACTCCTATAATTAGCATCTAATCTGCTAACCAACCTAACTAGCTACATTGGCAGATTGGTTAAGTTTAGCCAAATACTAATTTTGTCATTATTATGTGTTGTCGTTGGAGTTAAGAGGTGCTGCAGTGGCTTACTAGCATAATATTGCAACTTCAAGGATAAACTACACTCAGAATGATCAATAAAACATAAAAACCTTAAATGCCCAAAAAAACCCGTAAATCATTTTAAACATTAATTTGTTGTGCAGTGTGTAGTTGTGTAGTTTATGATCTAATTTTAACATGGCAAGCTAAGTGAGGTATCATATAATCAGGCCTGACATGTACATCTTTAAGCACAAAGACAGTGATTGTTTGGAACATGAATAAAATACTTTAGACTTTAATTTTGTCACAGGCTGCAGAAAAACATGATATTTGGTTGTTCTCTTACTTTGATGTTGAATCTCTCACCCGAGCAAATAAACCTGTCTGTCATGATCAATGTCTTCATGAATCCAGAAGTTGCAGCATTCTGAACACTAACCTGAAAATGATCACTTGAGACATTTTAACAGTTATTTTTTTTCTTCTGTGCTATTTCAGGTTCACATCCTAAAGCCGTTAACAGTAAAAGGACTTCCATAACTGCTGTATAAATAGCATTAACCTAAAAATATAAGACACTGGCCTGCTGCATCCACCACACATTCAGCTCCACTAAAGTGTGAAAATTCTTCATGTGTTTGAAATTGCTCATAAATTTTGAAATCCAGATGCTATTAATGCAGTTTCCAGGTTAGTCGGCCACTCAGCAACAGGTTAATAAGCACACAGGCTAAAAACAACTGAGTCAGCACTGATTGACTGCCGGGTTTTGATTTACTAGATGTTCTTCTGTGGCGACTGAGCACACATTACAAACCAATTATGCATTTGAAAACTTTCTACTGGGGTTCAATAAATCACCCTTTATGTCAAATATGACCGCTGCGTTGTCCCAATGCTGAGCCGAGCACGTTAGGGTGGAGGAAATAAGTCTGTGTTTTCATTCTAAATATTCACCTTATAATCATAGGTGTACATTTACTCCTAAGTATTACTTTGAGGTACTCTTACTTTCCATTTCATGCTAATCTATACTTCTACTTCACTGCAGTTCAGAGGAAAATACTACATTTTACTCCACTACATCTTTTGACAGCTATATTTTCTTTACAAATTAAGATTTTACATACAAATATATGATAAGCTAATAAAATGTGATGCACTGTTATAGATTAAATTACCCAGTAGTGTATGAAGTAGTAAAAAATTAGCACCACATCGAACAGCTACAACAGTAGAATGCTACTTATACATTTATGTAGGGGTTTTCAGAGTCTGAGACTGTGGTTGATGATTATGTTGTTTGATCCCATAGATTCAATTCAGTTTTCAATTCAGTTTTATTTATATAGCGCCATATCATAACAAAGTTATCTCAGGGCACTTTTTCGAGTAGAGCAGGTCTAGACCGACACTCAACAATTCAACCAAGATAGCCTAACATTGCTGTTTGACATACCGGTAACTTTAGACTTCACCAAATACATAACAACAAGGTCTGTCCTTTATTATGCATTTATTAGTTTCTGACTCTGGGAAAAACAGCCAAATTCCCCCAAACTACTGTAACTCTCTCTTTAACCAAACCACACACATTTAGGCTGTTCTGTGTGATCTCTTTTTGATAACTAATGTAACAACAGTTTGAAACCCCCCTGGTGAGGCCCGTCCCCCACTTTTAAAACCTCTGCATTAATGTATCGGCAATAATAATCCAATAATTTAACATATAATAATATAACAATGACGTGGGACTTTTTTTTTTGCATAAAGAGTACTTTAAGTCTATTTTCTATTTATTCTTCTCTACTAAGTAAAACATTTTGGATGCAGGACTTTTATCTTACAATGTACACTGTGATATTACTGCTTTTACTAAAGTAAAGGATCTGAGAACCTCTGAATATATAACACTCAGGGACATTTGAGTGTTTTGATATTGCTAAATACTTATGTTTCAGTTCAGTCTCATTTCCAATACATGACTTTTATTATAGTATTTGTACAGTGTGGTATTGCTACTTCACTCAAGTATCTAAATGCTTCCTCTGTCACTGTACTGTAGGTCCAATTGAACATTTTTAAAGGGCACTCTAGCTAAACAGTCAAATACAAGAAAAATATATGAGTTAGTATTGATGGTCAATACCTGATGGAATTGATTTGTGTGTTTGAAGCTTTTGTCAGGACATGTGTCTGTCACTTCTATGCTTCAGTTAACCCCAATCAGTTGGTGCCAGACCTCTATTGAACAATTTGTCTCATACACTGTAGATAAATAACACACACTATCTGTGTGTGTGTATTTGTGTGTGTGTGTGTGTGTGTGTGTGTGTGTGTGTGTGTGTTAACTCTCTGATGCTGAATCAATGCGACACCTCAGGGATGGCACAGTGGAGGAGGGGAGGGTCGTATGCCAGGCTCGTTCTTCACACTTTTTTTTTTTTATGGAGAGGTGTGTGCGAAATAATACCCGCTCATTAGGAGCGCGCCTGGTTCCTGGTTAATTCATCCTGGACTGTCATGGGCTTGTGTACGACCCCCGGGTAACACATAAATCACGCGCAGAACCAACCGGTCGAGCGGCAAGCTTCATGCCCCTAACGCCGCTGATTTATCAACCAAATTACTGCGAGTCCTGCTCGGCCCCAACACTTTGCCGAGGAAATCACCGTCTAACCCCTGAGCGAACCGATTTATTGAAAAGCTACCCCCCCCCACCCCCACCACCCTCCTCCACGTCCATCTCCCCGCCCTGCCCCGCTTTCTGTGTCACTCCACTCATCTCTCACCGACTTAATTAAAATCTATCCCGTTGGCTCGTTGGCATTTATTACAACCACTGGGCTAATGAAACAAAGAACACGACAAAACCAAAGCTGCTTTGTGCCCATAAACGTTCATTACACTACAACACGCACACGCACACACACACACACACACACACAGCCTCTCACTGTCTCACTGTACTTATTGGCATTTAAACAAGGTGGGCTTATTGGGATGTGTGTGTCTCAGTCAGCATCTCGAAACGCCAAAGCGGCTTTTGAATTAACCCTTAGTGTTTGTTGACATTGGTTTTCCTTCCTCATTGTTTTGGGGGGTTCCAAAGGCTTTATGTGTCAAATTAACAATGATAATTGCAAAATCAAACATTCTTTTTACTTCTGAACTTATATAAAACACAGTATGTAGAAAAGTATTGAAGTGGTAAAACCCTTAATTCCCTTTTTCCACAAAGCTGAGCTTCCAAACATGACCATAAAGCATTGTTATTACACCAAATAAGGAAATATTTCATGTTTTGTATGTTATATGGGCTATACATGAACAAATACAGGCCTATATTCTTTTCCTGAAGAGAGACATTACTTATTTTGGGGGTCAGTTAGACTCAGAGAGATGTAACTTCCTGTTAAACTCCAATAACAGAAATTCAAACAGACCTATTTAGGATTAGAGAGGGGTAGTGCTGCTTAAAAATTCTGTGAACACTCAAATCACACATATAGAGCTTGTGAAGATTCATTTATGTTTTACACCTGAAGTCTCTGTTACTCCAAACAGAAGTAATACGATATTTTCTCCAGGTGACTTCCAAAACATGGTAAAATCATGTTTATACACAGTTCTCATCAAATTAAGAAAAGTCACACAGTGTCAAGTTGATAAAACATGTTTTTGGAGCCGTTAAGGAGTCTCCTGGAGCCCACACAGGGATTAAAAATAAACCTCAAGAGAAAACAATAAAGCTTTGAAGTTTGGCTGACAGGCTAATAAAGTACTTAACTTATAATTTCTCTAATACTTTTAATTATCGTGACAAATGAAGAGTCTCCTCAGTGTGTAGGAAGTGTAAATTGATTTGGAAGAAGTTCAGTGATCAGGTGCTTCTTAAATACATTTGAGCTTGTTTTAGGCTATTTTTTGTTTTAAATCTTTCACATGATTTATACCTTTTTAAAAAAGCACGGAAGTTCATTCTTGACCTTAGAAATTAGAAGTCTGATGAAAAAAATCTTTAACTTTAGGTGCACTTTTCCAGAGCTTTCAACACACAGTCTTCATCAGTGTTGATCAGTGAACTGCTGATGAATAATAATAATAATAATAATAATAATAATAACAACTTTAAGTATTTAGCACCTTGCAAAAACGAAGTGTTTTACAGGATAGTGATGAAAAAAAGTGCTTGTAAGTGGACCAACCACCTCCTGAATGTATTAGGTCTGTAACATATGTTTGAACAACAACAGTGATTTGGAGTAAATCTCTGACACTGAACATGTAATACACTGTAAGACCTGTGAATTTGCACCCTATAGACCTTCATTAGAAATGATAAAAACACCATATAGCCTATTTTGTCAAAAGGCCCATATGTTGTCTGTTAGATGGGGTTCGGGGCCACTACATGAATATATTTATATATCAGTATATCACCAGTTTCTAAGTCAAGCAGGTCTAACAGAGGATCCCTGGTGTCTGATGTTGGCTGCAGGCCCATCCAGTCCGGATCAAAGACGCCTAAACTTAATGACAAAAGCTGCTAATTCTACTTTACTCCGTGACGAGGGAAGGGAGGTGATGGAGAGTCAGAGAGGGGTGGAGGTGGAGGGCAGGAGGAGGAGGAGGATGAGGAGGATGAGGAGGAGGGGGAGGGGGGGGGGGGGGGGTTAATAGGTTCTTGAAATTACGTTGATAATTAATTGTGCAAATTTGTTTCTATTAAATAAGAATAACAAGTATTGAAGAACTCAATTAACGTTAATTAATCCTGCTTCTAAATTGCGTCAGAAAAAAAACATTTCGCGGACTGGAGGACTTTCTCTTCTTTATTATTTCTCTGATTCTTTCTAACCTCAGGGTTTTTTTCCTTCACTCTTGGAGGTTAGGCAGCCATTGGACTCCTCTCCTCTTCTCGCCTCTCCTTTTTTTTTTCTTGCCTCCTCTTGAGAATTGGAAATAGGGGGGATGGAGACGGGGAATGTGGAAGGTGCTAAATTAGCTGGCTGATCCGCGCTCATTGCCGCATACACATCCCCCTATTACTGCGCCCCGGCGCCGCTTAATATTCCGGGCATGGCGGGCGCGTCTAGATAGCAGATTTATCAAATGGGAAAATGAATGTATGATGATCAGTTAAATTGAAAATCAGCGCCCGGGTGACAGGCCGCACTGACACCTCGGTAATTAGAAAGAAAAATGATGGCGTCCGAATGCATAATAGAGCAAAAACAATTTACGCTATCCCCCCACGCCGTAATGATCGCGCGTTCAAATTGAAAATTTCTCCCGGTTGAAATTGAATTCATAAAGTGTGATGCATGAGCGGCACGGACACAGCGGGAGGGCCTGCCCGGTCCAGGCTCGGCTTGATCGATTGGTCGTTTGTGTTGGTGCCACCAAAGCACCCCCCCCCCCCCCGTTTCTCTCTCTCTCTCTCTCTCTCCCACTGACTCACCCTCATTCACTCAGAGTTCACCCGGTGTTTCATGCTGTAGCCCCTAAACTAGACAGGCAGATAGTTGGTTTAACGATTGGATCATATTTTTATATTTTCTTCCAAATATTTACAGAAAAAGTGATATTTCCTCTTGTTTTGACATGTGGACTGCGGCTCAATGACATTTTCTTCATCTTTTTGAGTCAGTTTAAAACTGAAATACCAAAACAATGTACAAAAGCAACTAGAATCACTATACAACTATAATCTGCTAGATTTCTATCTCTAAAATGCAGTTTGGGGGTAATGAGGTCATAATTATTTATTTAATCTACAGACATATATGCTACACTTCCCTGATTATAACGCCTTTAATAAAATGAGGTGTCAAAATAAACATACTGTAGATATAGTGAGATACTTGGAGATATAGGATAAGTAAATATTATGATCATTTACATTCACATTCCGGTTCTTCTCGGATCTTAAAGCAGTTTAAAGTGTTTGTGAAGGATCAGACATGTTATGATATGGAGGCTTATTCTATGTCTACGTTTTTTGACAGTAAAGTGGTAACCCTGTTGTTCTGTATATTTCATTAATTATTTGGAAACATTGTCCATAATCTACAACAAAGGCGCATTTTATAGGCTCGTTGTCTCTCCACACATACCGTCACACACGCACGCACGCACGCACGCACACACACACACACACACACACACGCACAGGCCTTGCTGAAGGGAGATCAAACCTATATTTTCTAATTAATCGCACTCTTGAAACTAACCGATTATAATAAAGCGTTTCCCCCCTCCAAAAAAATAGAGAGAATAAAAGTAGAAATTTCACAGAGCGCACGCGGAATGAACGATTTAATGTGATTGTTTCGGTCGAAGGGGACGTTTCCCGAGGCCTTATGGGAAAATAATGTCCTTATGAATTAAATAATAGGGTTATTACTTTCATTGATTTTAGCTGTCTGGGAATTTAGTGTTCAGCTTCGGTCTTAACCCATCCTCCTCCTGCTGTTTCTCACTCTCGCTCCCTCCTCGTCCTCTTGTCTAATTATTTTCCTATAAGCCCCCCGCTTCCTACAGCGCAAATAGCAGAGTCACTGAGCGAAAATTATGTAAATATTATTAAAGGGACTCAGGCACGGAAATTCATTTTAGGTCGGCGCAGCAAAGTAAAGCTCTGTCCCTCGGATCCCCCTCAATTTATTTGCAAATAAAGGCGAGGTGACCGGGAGGGATCAGGGATATTTAGCCGGGCTGTCAACACGGCTCCTCCGCGCGCTGGCTCGCCAGAATTAATGGTTTTAATAATTGGGATTTCAGTTTCCAGGGAATTGGTGGCGTTTACACTTCATAAGCTAAACACACTCTTTCCTAAACTGGCTCGCGCGCACGTCCAGCCGGTGCACGTGTGCACACACCTGCACATTTAGGAGAATCTGTCTTCTCCTCTGTCCCTAAACATCTCTAATTCAGCCATTCTTCACTTTCTCCCACCTTACTTTTTTTTTTCTTTTTGTGAGCTCAGCCAACAATTGGTCAAAAAATTATTAATGCAAGCCTGGCACACGGCTCGCCTCCTCTCTCCCTCTTCCTCTTCCTCTCCTATATCTTTATCTGTCTCCCCCCGAGGGACTCACAGTCCTATTAGAACAAATGACGAGGGGCCCAGGCGCTTTTGTAAAAAGGCGCAGGCAGGCGGGCGCGCGCCTGTCCTATTATGTGCGACACATGATCAATAGGGCGATAACGCAGCAACATCAATATAAGCGACAGAACAATGAGGGATATCATCGAACATCTATCTTAATATAGCCGACTACAAGGGCCGTCTGACAACCGCGGCAGCTCATGAAAATTCCGCCCCACGAATCTACCACCATCTCATCCTCCTCCTCCTCGCGCTCAATAGACTATGCGCACTCACGCACACACGCGCACGCTCGCAAATACGCACACACACACGATGCAGCTGGCGCGGCTATTATTTTCCCATTTCAATTTGACACCCCTGCCTTTCATGCTAATTCTATTATTGTAGGAAGTTTATGTGATTCCATATCACTAGAAATCGGTAATGTCTAATAACCCTTTGGGCTGAAAGGAGGAAAAAAAACCGCCTCGAGACCCGCGGCAGCCAGTGGGAAAATAATTACTTTCATATCAAAACTCAGCAGGAGGCGCAGGGTCCTATAGCCCGCGGCCACTAACCTCATTCCAGCTCGGCCTTTCAAATGAATAAATTTGTTAAAGCAATAAATACAAACAGCCAGACGGACTTGAGCCCCAGCTCCGGCTCACTACACAGAGAAAAAGGGGGATTTATCTGCTGTAACACGACAAAACTCCAGCCGCCATGATCCAATGTTCTGCCACACAGCAACCTCCCCTTTTTCTTTTTTACCTTTCCCCCCTCAATATGGTCCTGGAAAGACAGTGGATCAATTTAAACAATAACTTTATTTATCAAAATGTTTACATATAAATATCACTTTCTCGTTTTTTTGTTTTTTTTTTACAATATCTGAGGATTTTTGTTGTGTGTAAGATGTTTATTGTAGCCTAGTTTTCGTTACAAGTTGGTCACCAAAAAAGAGAGAAAGAACCTGCTTCTAAAGGTGTTTAGGCCTAAAGCCTGAATATGAGGACGGCCACAGCTTTTTGGGGGGCCATCTGGATTGATCACACATTATGATTAAAAAATAGATGAGAATTAAGTCTCCTGATTCCTGATATGTTGTGTCTCAGCAGAGCTTTGGGAATGTTTGAATAGTCTGAGCAGTGTTCCTGGTCCTTTGTTTATGTTTGCTCCTTGCAAGTGTTAGTCCATATCGACATCCTCTCCATCTGTTCCGGGTGTTTCTTGACAGTCTGTGTTTGTCTTGAGACGCTCGGAGAGGTCTGGAGACGCTCGCTCCTCTCTTGCACCCTTCTCTTTTCCACACAGCTCGGCAGCTTGGCAGCCATTGGACGCTGCCTCCGTTTGAACTTTCAAACTCCTCTCCTCGCTACTGTCACTGGACTGCGTGGAGCTCAGCCGGGCCAGAGCCGTCTGAGCCACACTGTTTGGTGGAGGAGAGACAGGGAATCTTCCATTACTGCAGTCACCACCACACTCCTCCACGTCCGTTCCATCCACTCTATTGCTAATGTGATTGTGGTGGTGCTGCGTGTTATGCTCCATATGATCCGAGTTTAGAGGCTTAGTGACAAAGCTGGAGAGGTCAGAGGGAGCAGGGCTCCCTTCACTCGGCACACACCTCTGTCCCAGGCTGAGCCTGTTAATGCTGTTGTCCTGACACGGTGAGGCCTTCAGAGCTGTTTGGGGCACTAGAAAGCCCAAGGGCTGATGGGTAATGGGGTAAAGCAAGAAGTGACCTTTACCCACCAGTGTCCTCTGACTGGGCAACGAGGGGAAGTCCAGATGAGATTTCCGTCGAGGCGTGGCATCAGAGAGGAGGCTCTCCACGCTGAAAGGGTTGCGTTTCTGCAGGGCAGAGGACCTCAGGCCTCCAGGACTGGAGCTGTGTGTGCTGCCTGGAGAAACCTGCTCCGGTTCTCCTGCGGTTCTTTGGTTTTGGTGGGTTTGTAGTTGGCTGAAGTCGTGTCGTGTTTGGTCACAGCTGGATTCAGTTTGGTGTCCTCCTCCTGCACCCTTTGTTGCTGGGAGTTCAATGTGAATAGTCCCGTTAACGCTTGACGTCTGCTGCTCGCTGTCAGTGAACTGGGAGACTCCGCTGTCACTCTCTGAACCTCCAGGTGTGTGGAAGCTGTCACCTGTGAGAAGTTTGTTCTGTGACTTCAGCAGCTTCCTCTCCTGTTTCCGTTTCTTCTTCTCAGCCCGCTCCTGCTCCCGGCGTGCGATCTCCTCGGGGTCCATGGGCTCGCCGCTGCACGTGGTGGGGTGGGAGTTGTGAGCAGGCCGCCCCGGCCCTTTCTTTGTGTTCTCCTTTTTTCTCCATTTAGCACGTCGGTTTTGGAACCAAACCTAAGCACACATACACACACAAACACACACACATTAAATACACACATACACAAGTGGAAAATTGACACGAGGGGATTTTTGTTTGAAAGTAGATTCCTTCCATGTCAACATCTGTCAAACATCATATGTATTGGTTCATATCAGTTTGTTTTTGCTAGAATTCATGCTGAATTGAGTTGGTTAATGGATTAGTTGATTACCAGATAATTAATCTGCAACAATTTTGACAATCAAGTAATCATTTAAGTCATTTATCAAGGAAAAATGCCAGAGATTTGCTTGTTTTAGCTTCTCTAATATGATGATTTTCTACTTTTTTCTGCTTTGTATAATTGTAAATTAAATATCTTTGTGTTTTAGACTGTTGGTTGAAAAGAAAAAAACAATTCAAGACATCACCTGAAGCTCTGGGGAATTGTGACGGGCATTTTTCACTATTTTCTGACATTTTACAGATGAGATAATCATAAAAACAATAGATGAATTATCCATTATTGCAGCATTAGTTGGGACAACAATGAATTAATTGTATAAAACTGGGCATTCATTAATTTTAGGCTGGACTTGTAAGAATACATCTTGCACGCCATTAACATGAACACCTCCACAGTCTGGTGCGATCCAGTACAATATCTCTGCAATAAATACTTCCTTTATGGAGATATAATGCTCACTGTTTGACAGCTGTATCAGAGATGATTTGATTAAAATCAGTGGTAATTTTTGAGGATGAGTTTGTGTATTTTGGGTCATTTTGTTGTATTAAAGTCTTCCTAATATTTTCACCCCCCTCCCCCCCCCCTCCCCCCCCCCAATAAAATGAATACACTGAAGGAGGCTATATTAGAAAAAAATGTCACTTATGGTGTGTGTGTTTGGACAACTTCAGACAACGACAGACCTCACACCTGCCATGACAATAAATCAGTGTCACAGCAGTTATCAGATGGTGAGGACAAAACCATATTGCCTACACATCCAAACAAATTCCACAAAGCCCTGAAACAAGTGAAGCCTTTGTATTCTGCCTCTCTCTTTGTTTACTGCAGCTTTAAACATCTAAAGAGTACATTAGGTTAATAGGTCACAGAGGTGGACCAGCAGATGCACACATGTGCCGGTGTTAATTGCCACCAATGAGTCTGTGTAATGGGCAACTCCGCCAATTACATTTAATTGTACCGTAGCTAAATCAGCCATACCCCGTATCTGTATGTTCTTTTCACACCCAACCCTGCGCTCATATGGGGCTTAACACTTGCACGGCAATCCCCCGGCTCTCCTCCCTCCACGCCGAGCCAAGAGAGGGAGCTTCCCCCGCCTGAGAGCTCTCACTGCCCGGCCTCTGGGCGCGCTCAGGGCCGTATGTTCGGCGCTGATAACGCCAGGAGTTTAGCATGCAGAAGTAGGATCCGCGAACATTGCATAATAAGGACGGGACACCAACATCATGTGCGACAATGGCGCTTCTTATGAATTGTTAATGTTGGTTATATCTTTTCCCCGCAAACCTGGCGATAAAGGAGCGCTAAGCAGCTTGAGGGAACAATAATCTGAGGTTTAGGAGCGAAATCCCCAAACAACGTACAGCAACGGCGAGCTCTGCCTCTGTCCCGCTTTTACTCCATCCAACCATGCATGCAGACTCATTTAGATATACATGAATATACGTTAAATTACACAGAATATCATAAATGGATACACAGCTTTCACATACAGAGCAAATAATACGTACTGAACCTATATGTCTTTCTATTATTAGCCTATTATTATTATTATCCAATTAAATACATCTCTAATCGTGAAATGTCCTTTAACAAACCTTTAACAACATTTCATGTATTTTGTCTTTAGTTTATTTTAGTTCCTTTAAAGTATTGCTCAAAAAGACATCATCTTGAGCTCTTGTATTTTGTTAAATACCAGTAATTATTATTCTGCTTCTTAGTATTGACAATAATAATTATAATTATCATTAGCTATTATTATTAGTAGTATTGTGTGTTAAATTATGTAGAGTGCTGTTATTAATATTTGTTACACTACAAAATAGCATAATCTTAAAATATCGTAATAATAATAACAATATAAAATGAATAATAGGATAATATTAGATTTGTCTTAAATTATTTTAAACCTTAAATTGAACCACCTAAAAGTATATAAATAGATAATAAAACATAAGGTTGAATTGTGAATAAACTGTCGAATAAATATATTAAAAAACTGAAGGTAAAGGAAGAATACTAGTTCAGTATTCTTCCTTTACCCCTTAGTTTGCTCAGTTAAATAGCCTTGTTTTTATTAACCCATAAATCAATAGGTTGCCTCCATGCATAATTCAAAAGAGACCCTTATTGATGCTTTGATAATTGACAAATAGCTGTCTCTGTATGGGGTAGGCCTTCATGGGCCATCACAAAACAAACGCCCCTCTGACATTTTCTTTATCATAGTATGTTTTGTGGATTTGGACATGGAAGTAAGATAGAAATTTACTTGAAAAATCAGAACAATAACTCCTGTTTTTCTCCTCCAACAACTAAGTACATGAATTAATGCTTCTCAAATTATTTGACTCGTTTCTTCGTGTCTTTACCTGAACCCTGGACTCCACGAGGTCAAGCCTGAGTGCGAGCGCCTCCCGCATGAACACATCCGGATAGTGACTCTCGTTGAAAGCCTTCTCGAGCTCCTCCAGCTGCCACCCGGTGAAATTCGTCCTCGTGCGTCTCCGTTTACAACCGGGACTGTCCTTATCCAGGTCCCCAGAATCTGCAGTGGTCGACGTGTGTGTGTTTGTACAAGTGTGTGTTTATGAGTGTTTGTGTGTGTGTGTGTGTGTGTGTGAGTGAGAGAGAGGAAAGACTGTCATGGCAGAATTTGCTTGTAAAGCTCCATCCAGTTTAGTGTAACACTGACCGCTGTCACACCTTTCTTTTTACATATTTTGTTGCTCGTGAACTCTGATAAATCAAGTCACAAAATTAAGGCCTAAAAGAAACATACTTAATGCTATATTTTATATTTAAAAACATCCTCAATAATTGCAAAAATGTATTTTTTTTGACCATGTTAATACCCAGCAATCAGCAGCCAATATGAATTTCATCCAGATTTATGAGAAGTTGTTGCCTTTATTTTAACGTCCAGTGCAGTTTTTACAGTAAAATTATTTAAAAACGTGCCTGAACGTGAACGTTTTTGTCATTTATTTTTGAATTCACTAAGCTCCAAAACTTTTAAACAACATGGTTTTCTCTGCAGACTGACTTTCTGGTTAAAAATCTGTCCTCAAAGGCTAAAAAAGTGTTTGATTTAGCCTTAAAGTCCACTAAAATTTGCCTTATTTGTCCATAAAACAAGCTACTTACATTTATTACACTTCCTATTACAACGCATTGTTTCCTCACAGGTTTTTTTTAACGAGACAATAGACAAAAAGAGCCATGCCTACCTGAGAGTTTGAACTGCTGGCTGTCGGGCGAAAGCAGCGAGTTGGAGCTGACCACCGAGGCCGAGCAGGAGCCGTTAAGTAATCCGTCTATAGAGAAGGGGACTGCGGTCGCGGACTGCAGCTGGTGCCCGCTGGCGAGCTCGTAGACGTGCTGGTGATGGTGGTGGTGGTGGTGATGGGGGCTGAGCGCGTACGGGAAGCCCACCAGCCCGCCCAAGGAGCCTCCGAACTGGGCGTGAGGATGCTCGAGTACCCGACTGTCCATGCTCGCCCGGGCTGCGGCGGGGCCGAAGTGAAGATGCAGAGGGAGGCAGTGTGGCTGAACATGCAGTCAAAAAAAAAAGTCAGGGAGAGGAGGAAGAAGCTGCCAGGAGGAAGAGGAGGAGGAGGAGGTGAAGGCGGGGGGGGAGAAAAGGGAACCCAGGCAGACGGCCGTCTCCCGCGGCCACGGTGCGGTCTGTAGTGAAGCGGCGGAGACCAGGCTATACGAGGTATTTCACGTTTACGGTCCAGCCGAGATGTCAACCCTGCTCCTTCTCTCCGTGAGCCAGCTCATTAGGACTCCTCCATCTGCTCGCGGGACCAATAAGAAACGTTAATCGCCCTGTGACGTCAGAGACGCGGTTAATGGAGTAACGGAAGGCAGAGCACGAGGGGAAAAAAAGAGAAAGAGGGAGGACGAGTTTTTTTTTCTTTCCGGATCGATCGCTAATTACACCTGGCGCGGTCCTTTAATTCAGCCCTGTCAACACAATGAGGGCGAAGCCGGCGCGTGGAAATAGCCAAGTGATTGATAGGCCGACTCCATTAAACTCTCAGGAATATAACCTGCATGATTTATATATATTTTTATGAGAAAACACGTTTTCTTCTAACTTTAAGAAGCAACGACTCTTTTCCTTTTTCCGCGTGCCTCGTCTTTTCCCTTCTTACTCGTGCGTGCGTGCGCACTCCCGCATCACGCGTGTGTAAGTGTTTTACAGGGGCATTCAGGGCCAGATTGATCCAATAACAGCGCCTTTATCATCCCCCCTTTTCCTGAGCTGTCACATCGCATTTTAAACTACAAGCCTCTCTCCGTCTCTCAGCCCCCACCTCCCACACACACACACACACACACACGCCATATCCAATGTGTGCGCCGTCCTACCAAAGCCAAACTGCGCATCATTATCTCGATTTTTCACCCGAACAGCTTCACCGATGTTTAGTTGTAAATGACGAACAAAGTGGGTTGTAGCCTACACGATGTGACGTTTCCAAGAATCCAATACTCGCACATGCGGGCTCCATTCAGCCGTAATGTATCGATACAGGACAATATTGGTATGAGACTTGACCCTTGAGTCTATTATTTGGGCAGGAATCCTTTGCAACTACTGCATTTTTGTTTTTTGGTGAATTCCTCAAACAAGGTTATGAAAAATAAAACAAAAAAATTAAAACAAGATCGACCCGATGCATGCGTCTTAGTATGCTTTAAGTTTTAATCACCCTAATATTGATAATAAAGCACTTTTTAAAACACACAAAAAAGGACAATAAACTTAACAACAAAGTGTATATAATCAACAGTTATAAGCTATTAAATGTAACAGGATATCAGTTATGAGAAAGTAAACTTATTAACTTATCAGTAACTAATTGGCAAAACAATCTCACCTCAAAGTCCAATTAGCAGCTGTTCTGGAGCTTTCCTTCATATCACATGACACCTCCACCTGCTGATGAAGATCATGTGATCATGATCGAAAGCTCCACAGCAGCTACTATGGAGTCCACTGGGTGAATTTCAGCAGGTATTTCAGTTAAATGCAGCCTACTGCTCTCTTCTTCCACCAATAGATGGAAGTAGAGAGCAGTGCAAATTAACTTCAAATAATCTCTCTATATATAGTATATAAATATATTAACGCTGATGAATAAATGTTTTGCTATGCTCCCCATTATGATGCAAAAGTGATTCAACCTACAACCTGCTTCATTAAGTTTTACGCTATTTTTTTTTCTTTACATGGTCTTTTCTGAGAAATTCAAGAACAAATGAAAGATCAACAAGTTGAAGAACTTCAGCTTAGTCAGAATGAAAAGTAATTGTTGTAGAGACCTAAAACATGTGAAATAAAAAACCGGAGGAATAACGCCTGCGTGTGCAATACTGGCCATAAACACACAGATGATGACTGTTTTACATTTACTATAATGCTGCCATGATTGATATGTATATTATATTGATGCTTTCTATATTTATGTATAGATTCACACCATAATTACATGCGTATTCACACACCACATGAAAAACATGATTCTTTGTACACCCATGTATGCACCAGTCTTTGAATTATTGCATAAAAACAACTTAAAGCTTTGCAACTAAAACAACGTACAGTTATGTCACATAACAGTTTGGTTAATGTTTCGTTTGCAAACAAGAAAACTTCTTATTTCTGTTTTAAACTGCTTGATTTAGTCATGAGCTCATGTTGTACTTGATTGAAAAGACGTTTTGGTACAAGTTTTAATACAGGAGTGGGTTAACTAACACTTTACTGTACACCATATGTAAAACATGAATGTCATATATATATAAACATAGTACATTTGAGTGGATGTATAGGACGGATATTACAGTAGAAACAGGTTCCCCACAAAGACTTTTCTGTCACGTATCTGGTGTAGCTTCTGGATGCTATGTGGTTAGCCGAGCCTTTTCTCAGTTTGCTCGGCACTTTTGAACTCAGGTTTGTGCTCCTCTAAGTGTTGTGCCTCTTCTTTGAATGATGATCTCCTGTGAATCAAATCAACCACACAATGGACACAAAGCCTTAAAAGCCACGGAGTCTCATTGACTAAAGAAGAGCAAAACACAATAATTTGGACTGTTGGGTCAAAGTATTTGGATTTTAAAAAAGTGATGAAATGGCCCTCACAGTAACAGACAAGGGGACAGGCATCTGGGGGCCCTGAGGATGGGAAAACTCAAAAGGTACAGTCAACTCAGTTACTGTAGGTTCTTCTAAGAGGGTTTGTAACAATTATTTCAGTGGTCATTTTTTACTTTTACTTAGCTCTACAGGACATTCAGGGAGGAAGCACAGTCCGGATAGAACATTGGTTACCATTTTTATCAATATACAGTGACAGAAAAACACCTAAGTAGCAAACAAACATGTTATAAGTAGCCATGCATTTTTTAATTAAAGGAGTACTGACTTAAACAAGACTAAAGCTGGAATTATACTTCTCCAGGCTGCACACTCAGATACGTTTGCATGACTGTTTCTTTTATACTTGTGTGTAGCACATTTACATTTGCTTGTTTGTCTCTGTTTTGAACCCACCTCCCGACAGGAGTTGAAACAACCAATCAATTTGCGTCGTGCGCAGGTCCGCACGGTGTGCATGTCGGCTCATCTTTGTTACCCATAACACCCTTCTCTGTGTAGGTCGGCGGAGACGTTTACGTGTATCTTCGGGGAAGCAGAATTCCTGCAGCTCTGTGAGGTTGTACTGTTGAGCTAAATGCTAATGTTTCATGCTAACATGCGCAGAATGACTACGCTAACACATGCTGATGTTTAGAAGGTATAATGTTCACCATGTTCACCAGCTTAGTTTAGTGTGTTTACTAATTAGCACTGTGCAGCTGAGGAATGACATTCATTTTGCAAGTATTTGGTGATAAATCAAAAGTACTGGATAGATTCAAATTTTGGCCTGATGATGGTGCTAGATGAAAAGTTTGGGGATCAAAGTTAATGTGGTTCATCCTGTGGGGGACATGAATTTTATGGCAGACATTTCACTCAAAACCACAAATTTCAACCTCATAGTGGCGCTAAAAGAAAAGGCGGGGATCACCAAAGTCATTAGAATATATCATCTGGAGACCACGAATGTCTGTATAAAGTTATATATTGTATAAAAGACACACCAGCAAAGCCATTTTAGCAAAACTGAATACAACATGTAGAAATGTCAAGCAATACGTGGTGTCTGTCTGGTGCAGATTTAAAAAAAGAGAGAAGATAACTGCAATTAAAATTTCAAGTTATCCTATCGAGTTAAGGGTCTTGACTAATGCAGGGGAAATGGTGCTCCAATTGAAGTGTGCATCGGAAAATGAAAGGTTTTGAAATTTACAATCATGGCACAGGCCAGGAGCAACTGGGTGTCCAGGTGGACATCTTTAGGGAAGCGATGGGGGGAGAGAGAGAGAGAGCGAGAGAAAGATTATACATATAAATTGTAAACGGTGTCGCAGGGGCCAAATCTTGCCCGAGGCGGTGACTGCTTCATTTTGTGTTAAATTTCTTGACAGAAAGCCACCCGCGTGCTGGTGAATACTGAATGGTAATCAGAGCTGGTTGAATAAGTGGCCTCCCCCTCCCTCTTCCATTACTGTGAATTAATTCGACTTTATTTATCCAATTTCTGGAGCTGACAGAATGTTAATTTGAGTTGAGATTTCTCTCTGCTGTTCTGCCTGTGACCCGTAGCCCTGGGATTGGCGTGTTGTAATAACCTGAATCTTTCACCAGAAGCTCAGATAATTGTTACCTTATTAGCATGTAAATTGTTTAATTAATATTATTATGAAGAACCATATAATCCCTCAGTTACTTGACCCCGAGTCCACACACGAGCAGGCTTTCTGCATTTCAATGTCTAGTTTTTAAATGGACTCTTTAATGTCGGCTGGTTGTCGGGCTGTTATAAACCCCCTTTCCCCAATCTTAGTGCAACTTTGAACGGCTTGAGAGGTGCTTTTGATGTCACCCCGTCTCTATCTCTCTCTCCTGCTCTCTCTATCCCCTTTTTATTTCTTTGCTGCTCTTTCTGATGTGTATTTATTTTCCTGCTGCCATTTTTGAACATCAAAACCCAATGCCTTCTTGTCATTTGCCTATAAAAGCTCTTTTTTTTTTTTAAAAGTCCCCCCCTCCTCTTCCACTTTCCCAGTGGCTGTGCGAGCCAAACACATGCAGTGCTCGATGAAAAGCAGCCCTTGACATGAGGTCCTAAGAGACTGCAGCATTTAAATTCGCTTTTCTTCCTTCCTCCTCCTTTTTTGCTGGGCACGAGTGACATTGTCAGATGCTAGCTTTAATTAATTTGATAATAAGATGGGCGACTCGCATACAGGCCAGGGTTTGGCTTGCCTCGCCTCCAGCCTTCCTCCCCTCTCTCATCTCTCTGTGTGCAGGCAACACAACCAATCCTGCACTTAAGGGACAAAAGACAAAAGACAAAACACTGGTCCCCACTGAGGTTATAGCTTCTAGCTTCTTCTGTTGTCATTCTAAGATCTGAGGTAGCCTATGTTGACACTTTAATGACTAAATTGACTAATTTAGTCAGATGTCAGAAGCACTGTGGAGTTACAGGGGATCCCCAAATGAAGACCAGCAGGCCACTTTCACTTTTTTGAGCTGATGTCTGAATGAAATCAGGTGTTTTCTGGGTCTATATAGACCAACATGTCTTTACTGTACAAAACATACAATATGCAGCTGATTTCTCCTCAGTACCCCTCTCATATGTACTTGTGTCTCATTGCATGAGATGTCTATAATTAACTGAATAAAGTGTTTGTATTGCTCCTGACTAAATTGCTGGCACGTTCACACAGTTCTAATTCTAATGTGCTTTCTGCAGAGACCTGTATACATCAACTTAAGACAGAAATCCAAAAGGAACATATTTATCCAAACATGTGCAGAGTGTATTATATTCTTTGGAAATGTGTGTGTCTGTAAGCATGTTCCAGTGTCTGTCCCACACACACACACTTCAGAAGTGTCTGGTTTTAGTCCCTAATCTCACTGAACTTGGCAGATTTCTTTTGAAACTTTAAACAAGGCTCTCTGCAGGTCTACTGCATATTGACGGTAAGTTCTGCAGTTGAAACAAACTAAGATGGCAACCTGGGCTTACGTTAAGTAAGTAACGTCCTGAAACAGCCACCAAAATAAAGTAAGAGACAGAAAGCCAGAATTTCCAAAGATGTTTGGTACAAGTTTCTTTGTGGGGCACTAGAGATCACCATTATGTGCATGTGGCTTAGAGATTATCAGGTGGCATACTGAGCAAACAAAAGGATTTACTGCGTGGAGTCTTTAAGGTTGTTGGTCTGTCTGTCGGTCTGTTGTCCACCACTTTGGTCCAGACTGAAATTACGACTACTGGATGGATTTCCATGAAATTCTCTACAGACATTCATGGTCCCCAGACGATGTATCCTAAAGACTTTGGTGATGATCCCCTGACTTTTTTCTCTAGCGCCACCATGAGGTTTACATTTTTGGGTGTAAATAAAATATCTCCACAACTATTGGATGGGTTATTATGACATTTGGCACCGACATGTCCCCCACAAGATGAATTAGAATAACTTTGGTGATCCCTTAACTTTTCATATAGTGCCACCATCAGGCCAAAATTAAAACTGTGTCCAAGATTTTGGTTTATCACCAAATACGAGCACATTTAATGACATTCCCATCAGCCTGCATGTAGTCACAGAGCCGTTAGCATGGCTGTAGGCTCTTTGTCTTGTTAAATTATCTATAGTTCCAGCTATCAGTCATTTACCAGTTATGGCCCACATCAGGACAGGCCACAGACACACAGTTTGTCCTGGGTGAATCAGTTAGCACACAGGCAGTACAACCACAGCCTCACACTGTTGGCCGCTGAGCTCCTGCACAGGAGGAGTTTGGGGTTTAAATCTTCGCTCAAAACCACATGTGGGCCATAACTGGTATATATATATATATATATATATATATAAATATATATATGTCTGAAGAATCAAAGCTACACTTGTGACCACCAATCAGCAAATAAGCTCCCAAAATAAACCCAACTCATGCCTATTTCTAAACCAAGGTTAATTTGAGATGAGGTTTGGGAGTATTTCAGGTTTAGGCTAGACTTTATTATTGTTATTATTATTATTATTATTATATTTATTTTTAAACTCACTTCAGACTTCATTTCAGGTGTGTTCTTTAGCAAAACTGTCTGTATGTGTCCAGAAAAGGATTGAAAGGGAAAAGTTAACATACTGTACTTCACCTGAGGTCACCTGTCCTGTGGGGATACATGACCTCAACAATCAAACAGGCCCCTCAGTTACATTCACTTTGCCATAAAGACATGAAAACACCATGCCTGAACATTCAGAAGAAACTCCCCTGGTGCCCAAGAAACCTCAATTTTTTCCCCCGTTTTTTTTTCAAACATGACTCAAAGAGAGAGAGAGAAAAAAAACTCTGGCCATGTAGGTTACTACACAGAAGAATGAGAATCTCTTTTGAGCCACAAAACCCTCAATATGCCTCTTGAGAGATGGAATCAAGTCATATTTATTTTTTTAATTAGCAAACTAAGGTGAAGCAGTGGAGAGTTAATTACTCAATTACTGCGAACAAGTTAATTTTTAACTATCTGAAATGAAGTCAGTCATTATTTAGGCGATTGGTTGATAATTAAGAGTCTAATCTAAATTAATTGTTGGGAGGCCGCTTTTGATCCTGCAGTGCGCGTCGTGCAGCCTAAAACCAGGAAAAGGATGCGATTCCAATTAAAAGTGAAGGGATTTAATGTATTGATGTTTGGGTTTTTTCCCCCCACAAATCTTTTTCCTGACACATAATGGACGCTTTGATAATTTAGAAAAGGAAAGCACCAATTTCCAGGCGAGTGCGTTTTAGCTCCTTCTCTCCACGCAATTAGAAACTTTTCCTCCATCTAATTATGAGCGTAATTGTGCGTCTGACAGAATATTGGGAGCGAATGCAAAGTGTGATTGGTTTAGAGTTCTTTTCTTTAATTCACCTCTTGTTTGATGGATTAAACGCGATGCCTTTCAAATATGACTCCGCCAAACTCTCCCTGTGTAGGCTATATATACGTATATAGGCTATATATATATTTAAAATGAGTGTAACAAAAGCCAAACTTCCTCTTGAGCAATAATTCCATTTCAATTAAAAGTGACTTATCACCTTTTCCTAAAACGTGCTTAATATGCCAAAAATGTTCAACGGTTGAAAGAGTCCAAAATGCCATTTTAATTGTTATCAGCGAGTCGGATCTCCCCCCTCTCTCTCCCTCTTTCTTCGCCCCCCCTTGGCTGTCTTGGCACAAGCCGCGCGGAAATAGACCTAATTAACCCCCCTACCCCACAGGGAAATCCGCTATGCAAATTAACATTTTCAAAATGATATAATTTGAGAAATGGTGACGCCAATTTTTCACGCACCGGCTCCAAGTATTTGCATATACATTTTAGCAGCCCAATCAATACATCTCTTGATCATCTGGAGCGTGAGCGTGCATGTGTGTGTGGAGGGGGGGTGTTAAAACAAATGCTCAGATCTGATGGGCACAGAGGAAGAATGGATCAGCCTATTCGGCCACTGGCTGGCTACTGGAGCCCAACAAAACCATCTGCCGGGAGTGAAACGGTGGAGGGGTGGAAGGAAGGAAGGAAGGAATAGAAAGTCACCCCCACCCCCCCAAAAGAGCTCAGCTTTAAAGCCGCTCTGTAAACGAGGAAAGATGTTTTAATTAGGAAGCAAGTTCACGCGCATCTCATTTAAATCACTTTAATGAGTGGCTCAGTCAGAGTGGCCTGTGCGCACTAGTGAAAGGACGGAAGCTGTTTGAAACAAAGGTGTTGTCTTTGGTGTGCTCATAGTTCATGATTTGTTTTCTCAGCTCACCAGGGTCCTCATGTCTCCTAACCCTTATAATTTCAATTTAAAGTATAAGCACCATTTCAGTTTAGTATTTAAATATATTAACCTAATCCAAATGCTGTTGTTTCTGTTGCATATTCGAGTTCTGTGTCCATATAACATTTGGATTACACAAGGTTAATGACCCTGAGTTTTAGGCCTGAACACCCAATGACCACATGTAATAAGAGAAAACAATAGGCCTACAGTATTATCCCATTTATTGTTGATTTCATTTAGTTGACGTCATGTATTCTCACAGGACACGTGACCTCAGGTGAAGTACAGTATGTTAACTTTTTTCCTTTCAATCCTTTTCTGGACACATAAAATAATAAAAATAAATATGATCAAATAAATTCTAACCTAAAACTTAAATACTCCCAAACCTCATCTCAAATTAACCTTGGTTTAAAAATAAGCATGGGTTTGGTTTATTTTGGGAGCTTATTTGCTGATTGGTGGTCACAAGTGTAGCTTTGATTCAAGCATAATTATTCCTGAAAGAGATGTGTAAATACATCCTTAAGACTCCTATATAGGCTCTTTATTCAGACACATAACATAGTTAAAGCATTGCACATAGTGAGGGATAACACTGGTTAAAGAAATGTAAAGTCTGCAAAGAAATCTGTTAATAGTTATTTGGCCATGTTCACACTGTGTTGGCAGCAGTTTTATCACAGTTTGTCCATAATTTACTGAGCTGATCGAAGTGCTTATGCCAAAAAGTTAGTGTATGACTGTAACAATATATTATCAATTGCTAACCCTCATAAATTGCTTACATGTGACACTAACTCTGTGAATGTTTTCCAAGCAAGTATAAAATCCAAGTCCAAATGAAACGACAAAATCTGGAGAGTTGTCAGTGTGTACATTGTGCTGCCGGAGGGAAAGACGTGATATTCTCATCACTGTAAAACAGACATAATTACTTGTATGGCAGTTTAAATAAGTGAAGCACTGGCTTTGATCAGTCAGTGGGACTTTTGATGCTTCATGGATGTTGTTTGAGCCAAACTGACACATTCAGCTGTCCAGCTCACACATTCTCATTTGCTTGGCCATTTAATATTAGCATCATCCCTGACTAAATTTAGCAATGTATAGCTCAGTCAGCTGGGCTACACTAGAGCTTCACCTTGGGCCGTGCAAACATATTGATAAAACTGGGCCTGAGCTGAACAGAATAAGATACTGTTGTTACATATTCATGTGGTATTCACAGTGCTTCTTGATGATCTGCTCCACACTGAAATGTGGTGGTACACGTTTTCCCCAAAACAGACCGCCCTCCCCCAAAACACAGCTCCTTCTTATAGCCAGAGTGGCCCCAAAAAATTTCTTACCCACAACCACGTCATTTTGAGTTTCAATGAGTTTCCAAACACATGGGCGCCTGCATCCCTGCATTACTTTACAGGAACGTGTAGCCTACATTTCTATGACTTTCCCTACTTTAAATGATCTGTTTAGATGCTCAAGTGATTCAAAATCAGAAGGGTATTCTTAATGCTTCTCTTTTGGGAACTATGATGCTACAAGAACCAATGAAATTCTGATATTTTTCATCCAAGATTAAACCTGATTGATACAGTATTTCCTTTATGAATTGATTGGTATTCTTAAAAATGTTGTCAGACCTTTACATTTCCCTCTGCATCAACTAATGAACACTCAAGTGTATGCGGGAAATCTTTTGCACAGCTGCAATAGTCACTCATTGTCGTTTATTACATTGCCACTGTACAATATATGAGTTAGAATTAAAGACACAGGCTAAAATTACATAATGAAACTGAGCGATGTAACTGTGGACAATCACTGAAGCTTTAACATGTTCATCAGTATTGTGTTTGCAAGATTATTCTGGTTAATTGTCCAAGCACTTTCTTTTTTTACTCTAAAATTAAAGTTCACTTCTCTTTATCAGTCAAACAACCACTTATAGAGCTGTTTTCATGACAGCATGCAGTCGATGGCACGCAGCCAAAATGACGGGACAGTTTAAGCAATTAATGCGCAAAGATATCATTCAGTGAGTGAAATAATTCCAGATAAACTGCCAGTCCACCAAGCACAGGCTGATGATACCCTCTGGAATATCCCATCCTAACATATGCCTAATTGTTTACTACTGCTTGTTTACATAAATACAAAATGTTGCAGGGGAGGAGGGGTGGGGGGTAGAGGAGAGTCAGTACACTATAAGACAGAGCTGGAGAATTAATAACAATTTGTGGCAGATAATTACTTATCAATTAAAGCTGTTATCCTGCCTAATTAGGCAACGTTCATTAAATTCAGCCAATTTAAACCTTAATCAAAGTTAGCAGGGCCTGACAGCAGAGCGAGGATCAGTGGAGGAGCGCCCCCCAGTGGAGGAGAGGGGAAGGAGGAGTCCCTCAGGGTGTTT
This sequence comes from Macquaria australasica, assembly GCA_005408345.1. Classification (NCBI taxonomy): domain Eukaryota; kingdom Metazoa; phylum Chordata; class Actinopteri; order Centrarchiformes; family Percichthyidae; genus Macquaria; species Macquaria australasica. The sequence goes on along the minus strand of SEMN01000431.1, from coordinate 70,416 downwards.
GTGTGTGTGTGACAGTTTTATTTATTATTTTTTATTATTGTATTTTGTATTGCTCTAAGAATGGGTGAGAATTAATGGCTTTTTATCATTATTATTATTATTATTATTATTATTATTATTAGCCTGTTAGTAGTAGCAGCAGTAGTAGTAGTAGTTCAATTCAATTCAGTTTTATTTATATAGCGCCATATCATAACAAAGTTATCTCAGGGCACTTAGTAGTGGCAAAAGAAGTAGTAAGATCCTTTACTGTGCAGTAAAGTATTATGCAGATTGGGCCTTTCTAAGTATTATATTAACACATATCACCATTATTATTGTTGTTGATGCACATATCTCCAATGTAAATCTGTCAAATAGATGTAGAAGAGTAAAAAGTACCATATTTCCTTCTGAAAGGTTGTGCTGTTGAACTTTAACGTAGCACCAAATGTAAATACTAAAGTAAAGCGTGACCAGATTAACCTGTTCGGGGGCCCTGGGGCAAAAAATTAGCTGCTCAACCCACTTTAACCCCCCGTCCTCCCACTCTCTGAGTGATATGTACAGTATTTCTATCTTGGAGCATTACGTGGCCCCAGGTTTGCTGTGTGGCACTGAAAAAATAATAAACTAATTTAGGAAAATAGGCCATCATGTAAGGGCAACATCAGCTGAAATAATGAGCTTCTGGAAACTAGATTTTGATACTGAGCTCCTCTTCCAGACAGACCCTAAAGGTCAGGTGATAAAATAGGACCCACATGAATGTAATAAACACCAGGTGTGCCAGCTGATTGCTCAGTTGTGTCAATTAGGCTGATGATGTCACAGGCCTTAACATCTAGTAAGATAAAGAAAGAAAAGAAAGAAACACATAAACATAAAGCTCTGGGTGTTCATATGTTGATACTCTAATAAAAGTACCAAAAAACAATTGCCACACAATGAACCTGGGGCTTTTAGGGGCCCCTTGGGGTCTGGGGCCCTGGGCCAGTTGCCCCCTTTGTCCAGTTGGTAATCCAGCCTTGAGTACAAGTACCTTAAAACTTGTACTGAAGTACAGTAAATGTACTGAGTTACGTTCCGCCAATGATGATGATGATTATTATCATCATTATTAGTAGGGTGATAATAGTATAAAAGTATTCAGATTCTTTACTGAAGTAAAAGTAGTAATACCGCAATGTAAAAATACTCTGTTACAAGAAAAATATCAAAGGTAAAAGTATTCATTATGCAGATTGGCCTTTAATTTAAAATATATGATGCTTTTGTATAAATTAATTATTTGTTTTGTAGGTGTGTAAAATCTCAATCTCCAAAGTAACTTGTAAATGTAGTTGTCAAATAAATAGTAGAGTAAAAACTACAATATACTACAGTATAGTGTAACGTAGCAGCAAATAGGAATACTCGAGTAAAGTACCTCAAAAGTATTTGAGTAAAAAGTGACTTTATTACCTATGATTGATATTGAATGTATTCTTTTATAATGACAGAAATCTACACTGGGGCACACAGTGATGGAGGTTTAACACACTCCTTCACCCTCTGTCCTGTCAGCTCTGGTTTTTAAAGCCTTCACTTCCAAGAACTGTTGTGGCCAATTGACAACAAAGCACGCGCTTCTCGGGGCGCCTCGGCACGAGCGACGAGTTAATTAATATTGGCTCTTGTTTGGTCTAGTTAATGAATGAGTGAATTATGCACCTCTGGGACGCCGCCTCCCCAATCGGTTTAAATTATCCCCCGCACCCCTCTTCCAACATTGTCCTCCAATTTCCCCACTCTGATCCTGCACTGATGGGGTCCCTGTCAGCAACCAGACCACGACACACACACACACACACACGGAGACCGAGGCTGCCCCTGCCGTCTCCATCTGTCTGTCTTTGTCCTGCTCGAGTGTATTTTAGTTCTTTGTCTCCAGCACATTTATTTCCCCCTTCGTTTTGTTTTGTTTTTTTAATTCAACGCTTCTGTTCGACCTCGCATCGTCAGCTCAGGGTGGCAAATAACTTCCATCCCATTAACTCGTTTGAGAGGGGAGGCTAGTCAAACAAAGCTTGGCCGCAATCTGATCCTCTCTCTCTCTCTCTCTCTCTCTCTCTCTCTCTCACACTCACACACACACACACAGAGACACACACACATTTAGTCCTGTTGGTCAGAGAGAGGGAAAAAAAAGATCCATATTATTTGCATTAAAAGCCTCGCACCGTGAAATTCATTTATAATTACAAAGCGGGGTGCTGTGTGTGTTATGCAGATCGGGGACATGTGTGTGGGGCGAATGGCTCGGACTGGTTATTCTGTGATATGCTAACACGGAATGTATGGTGACAGATTGCAATTATCCCGTTATTGTAATTGTCAAAGTCAATTCACTGCAGGCCGAGTGCAGGCTGCATGGAGGAAAAAAAGAGCCCAGGATTTACACAAGACTTACATTTGGTTGTCTTTTTGACCCTCGTTTCCAATCCAGTTTTTAAAACAGTCTCAGCTTTGACAAACACTGCTGCTGTCAGGCCGTCACCTCAGATGGCACCATGACATCTCTACAAATTAGAGCTGGAATTGAAGGTTGGCCTTGACTTGAAGGTAGTTTATTTATCAATTATGTATTACGTTTTCATTTTATATGTTGTGTAATTAACACATGTCGACCAATTATTGTAGCATCTGGTGAAAGTTTTTTTTAGTCCAATTATGGGAAGATTCTGTTCAGCTCTAAAAATACTGTTAGGCCTGTAGTGATGTCATAGCATTGACTGGTAATATTCTGAACATATTTTTCTATTTCATTGTCAAACAAAATATGAGCCAACCGAGTATCCTGAGTGATGAGGAGTTGATTGTGAATCCAAGGTAAACTGCCCCTAAAAAACACTTTCTGCTTGCTCTGCTCGTCCTCATGGATCTCCAGCGGCCCCGTGTGGTGAACAAGGCGCATTGCAGGACAGCGTGGACATGTTCATTCCAAACACCGCAGCATTTCATTTGACTAGAGAGGGAAGGTAACAGAAGGTAACAGCCATCACCTGGCTTACCTCAGTAGCACTGGTGTAGTATGCAAAGTATGTTGCCTACAGTATTTTTATCAATGTTCTCATTATCACTATCACTAAATGTATAAAAATAAGATAGCTATTGAGTGATGCAAAGAAAAAATGTTTAGTAACTGAACCTATCATCAGTTAAAATACCAGCACACTATAGCAACTTCCTTATATTCTGCTCAGATATCCAGAAACTAACCAGTACCTTACCTGGCCGGAGGTTTTCTGTGTGTAATAGTTTGATTTAACAAAACTTTATTTAGGAAAATGCGCCATGTGAGCACAATATAAAACAAAAATGATTAGATTTTGACACAAGGCCCAGGGTCACAAGATTACGTGTAATGCAGGACCTGGTTCATATTTGCAAACTAATTTGCAAGTAATCAAATGACCAAAAAACTACTGACATACATTAAACCTGCAGGAATTCTGGGGACCCTGAAGGTTTGCGCGGTGGATGATCCAGCCTTCACTAACTTGTAGTTTGTTGCATACTGTACATTCAAAGCTCTAAAACCCAGTGGGCAAAAAGTGTGTTTCTGACACCTCCAGATGGTTGTAGGATCATTTCCATCTCCTCCGCCTGTATGCTGACAGGTGGCAGCAGCCTCTGGCTTTGTCACAAATTCACTGCAGCTGTATCTTCGCGATGATGTTGAGCATCTGCTGGTTCTCCTTCACTGAGCAACAGACACCTCGCTACGCTGATGGACAGTGTGGCTTAACAATTCCTCTTAAAACAATTTGCATTAGTCATTTGGGGGTGCTGATTTCAGGGGTGGCATGTGACACCCTTGGCAATATTAGACATCCAGCTGATGCATCCCAAAATAGAAAAGGAAATCTATGAAAAAGTACATGTAGACCCAGCGCCTGAGGTGTAAAGCAAAATAAGGTTTTGCTTAGGGCCCCTCAGCCACCATGAGGCCCAAAAACAAAGTGAAAATGTGAAGTCTGTTTGAGTTCCTCTGTTTATTTGTATCCATAATTCCCTTATATAAATATACTAATTGTGTGTCCCAAAGTGTCCCAAACCCTCCCATCCCAGACAATAACTCCCATCAGTTTTGGGTTTGTGTTGAGGGGGAGCTTTAAAGTTTTGTATTTGGAGGAGCTATAACAAAATCAGGGAGTGTAGCTACGCTATCTAAAGCTAGAATATCAAATGGTTTTTTGTTTTATATCTGCACTTTGAATTAATGCCACTGCACGGCACAGATGCTGTTTAAAAGAAGTTGAGTAGTTTGGGTAATGGCTTTATTCGCTTCCTGGCAGAGAGTTATCTTGATGAGAAGATCGGCACCACTCTCGTTTTTGTACGTGAAATATGACGCTTAGCCAGCAGCCGGTTAGCTTAGCTTTGCACAAAGACTGGAAACTGGGGGAAACAACTACTGTGGCTCTGTCCGAAGGTAACAAAATCCACCTGCCAGCACATTTAATCTGTACATAAAAAGATAATTCACCATTTTTAGCGGGTTATGTCTCTGACTATTCTCGGCTCTGAGCTGTTGCCAGGCAACCAGCGGAGACTCCAGGAAGTACAGATTAAACAAACAACATGTAAATTATTACTGAGTTTTAAAAGTGCAGGTAAGCGAATTTAGTTACAAGCCAGCTGTTTCCCCCGTTTCCAGTCTTTGTGCTAAACTCAACTCGCTGCCAGAGAGCAAATAAGCTATAAGCTATTTCCCAAAATGTCAAACTATTCCTGTAGTTAGTTAAATTAAAAACATTATTTCTTTCAGTTATTTTAAAACTGGGGTAGGCAGAATCTGTGCAAAATCTTCCGCCTCTGTCTCTGCTGCCTGGTATCACTCCGCTAAGCCCCTCCCACCAAACCCACAACTTCGACCGGCAGCAGAAGGAGTCGGTTCCCCTGTGAAACTGTATCCCTCGTAGGGCCTGCTCTCCAGGGCGTGAGCCTCACCGAGACCGCGGTCCCTCCCGCCGCGACTTGTTTTCTCAAAGACGCCCCTCCGCTTCAGAGGCAGCTGGAACGCCATCCAGCAGCGGGAAGAGAGGCTAGTACACCACACACACACACACACACCACTGTCCCCCGTCAAAAGTTATTCCCCACTGTTTGTCATCATGCCTCTTTGCCACTCGTCGTTATGAGCGCCATGACATTGAACGTAATGAGCCTGAAGCTCCGTGTGGAGCCGGGACGTGGTGTTTTGTACTATACGCCGCTGTAGGCAAAGGAGGTGTTGGAAATTTACCACATGTTTCAGGATTTTCCTCCACTGTATCAGGTTTTCACCATCTGAAGGGACGTGTACACACATCTGCTCTTGTAGCTTAGCCAATAGGAACACACGTCTCTCTGAAAGAACCTGTGATTGGCTAAAGTCTACCGTCACGGGATAGATTTTCTGAAGGCTGAAAACAGAGGCAAGAGGGGGGGCTGAAATGGAGGTCTGCTCTCAGACCACTTGAATTACAATATGCTGCACGGTTAATGTGGCATTTTTGCCCAGTGACGCCAAAATAAAACTGCCTAACCCAGCTTTAATTGTCATTATCAAGTGGGAGTGAGGTAGGCAGGTAGGTAAATATTTCATTTAAGTAGCCTAAAACTTATTTATGTTTCGTTAATGTGATGACAACCATAAATAAAAAGGAATACACACAGCTAGTATAAACACTGATGTTTAACCGTGGTTTTGAAGGGGATTGGCTGCTGGTCAGTAGGCCTACAGGTGTGAGGCAGCTGAGCACGTGCACACCTGCATCTATTTCTACTTAATTAAAGCCTTCATGCCTTCAAACCAGACCACAGAGTCTGTGTTAGCGGCTGTGATGGCTGAATCTCGGAGAGTTCAGTTGACCACTTTGTCCTGCGATGTAGGCCTACCTTCAGTCTCTGACAATCCGGCATCGGCCCAAAAGTCTCCGTCAGGTGTTCTGCAGGGGAAAGAAACCGGTCCAGACCGACCCGCTGACACCGACACCGCCGTCCGGCTGGTGCTCACGTTATTTGAGCCTGATGAGCGGAGCTTTCCAGAGTTCAGCTACAGTCTGCTCGTTGACAACAAGGTGGGATTTAATCCTGACTGAGTTCACTGATGGTTTGAATAGTCAAGACTTCCATCTTAATATCCTGCAGCTGCTGTAGCCTATATGGATAAAAAACAAAAACAACCTGTAAGCTGTTAATATAAAAAAAACAAACCCAAATGTTTCAAGGGGTCATGACTGGACTTTTATCAATTAACAGAAAGTAGTATGTGTGTGTCATTTTTTTTAATCAAACATTTGCTGGTTACAGCTGTAAAGATGCAGAGACACTTGTTTTTCTCCTTATTATGTGCACATCACATCAATATCATGATTGATCATAATGAAAAAGTAATACTAGTAATAGGAAATTTTAAGACAAAAGTTGTGATTGGCATTTTTCTTTTATAATATAAAAGCTTTTCTGCTATTTACCACTTTGTTAATGCTATCTGACGGGGTAACTTTACCTTTTTTTAAATATTTTATTTATTTTTACTGTTTAAATGTTGTTTTTGCAAATTTTTAAAATAAACAGCAATCCTTTTACTACAATAGTAACCTTAGTTCATCTTTCCAAGTATTGCACTACTTCAAAATCTATCCTAATTTAAATTTCTTTATAAATTGTTTTTTTTTTTCTCGCATCACTGGATTTTACATTAATAGATTAAAACACGCAGACTCCCTCTTGCAAATAATAATACCCAAATGGTTAGCTTTCTTTCAACTCATGCAAGATTATTTGGCCTTTTTTGTGAGGATTTTGTGTTGGTTTCCACCAGATGCCTTTTTCCTCTAAAATATATGCAAATGATCTTTGTTAGTCCTGTGACAAACCGACAACCTGTCCATGCTGTTTTGCTGCACACTGCACAATCGGTGCATGCTGAGATGGACTCCAGCCCCAGTGAGCCCAATCTGGAATTGGAGGGTAATGAATGAGAAAGTGAAATTCACAAACATCTTAGGTCTTAGGCTAAAACTGAGCTAAATGTGACTACAGGACACAGAACTGTTTTTATTTGTGTGTAAAATGTATGATTTTGATACGAGACTTTACATTTTTATAGCTCAACGACACAAAAGATGAAGTCCCACTGAGCAGATTTGAAGAGGAAGAAAAGAGAGAGAACGAGGAGGCCGCTGCTATCGCAAAGAAGTTGGAGGAAAAATATGCGAGTAGTTTTTTTTCTTTTTTTTTTTTTTTTTTCCCCAACATGAATTTATTGGTAAATATAACAGATTTTGCCAGGAAACCTTTAGTTAAACGAAGACAGGTGTCCCCCTCCATTTTGAAATGGACAGTATCTCTTTGAATAAAATCAAACATTCAAATGGAACAACAATATCTTGCTTCCTCTTGTTGCAGGGTGGCAAACCTAAGAAAAAGGATCGCATTCAAGACTTGATTGATATCGGGTACGGTTATGATGATGAGGATTCTTTCATCGACAACTCTGAGGCTGTGAGTCAGTGTTAAGTCACACATTTGGATTTCCCTCAGAATTGTTATCAGTTCATATTTCTGTTTATTTCTTTTATCAGCATCTTTGAAGACCTGTTGTGTTGTGCAAAGACAGTTTTGATATACTGTATCCAGGCCTTGGTTTGTACCATAGACTGTATGGTTTCTACTATAATCATTAGGAAACCTTTGATTTTTTTTTTTACTACTTCTGCTCAGAAATGTGGTTGCTCTGTTTGTTTGCCCTCATTTGTTCCCAGTTTTGACATTTAGAGGCTCATCAATCTGTCTCCACCTTGTCTTTGGCTTATTTTAATATTTCTCTAAATCATAATAATGCTTCTGGCTGGTCTCTATAGTATGACGAGTTTGTGCCGGCCTCCATCACAACCAAATTTGGTGGATTCTATGTAAATTCGGGCGTGCTGCAGTTCCGCCAGGCTTCTGACACTGAGGATCTTACAGCAGAAGAGAAAACGCTTGAGTCCTCAAAAGTAAGCAGTGCATTTCAGAATCGGATTTATATTAACTAGGTTTTCACATACAAGGAATTTGCTTTGGTATATTGGTGCGTAAATAAGCATAGTAGAGGAAAATGTCAAATAAAAGCAAGTACTGTAAATAAGCAAGTCAAGAATACAAATAAAATAGAAAGAAAAAATATGAAGAAATATAAAATAAGAACTGTATAATGAAAGTGAAGAGCTGTTTCAGAAGTGATTGAATGCCCAAAATGTCCTTTGCACCAGTATTTTGTGTCTCTGTAAAGTTCTCAGTATGATTAGACTTCTGTACCATATCTGATGAGACATAACGCCTTCAAACGTACATTTTTTAGAAACGTAAACTCAATGGCAGACAGGATAAGCCAAAGAAGAAGTCGTGCAGAGAAGGTGAAGAGATGAAAAGCAGTGTGGATCCCAAGTCAGGGTGAGGCTGACCCAAAGCAATTTTACCTCCCAAGTCGAGCCAGTTTGATGCTGGAACATTTGATTCAGTGTGATTCTCAAAATAATTCTCTCATAAGCTTAGTATGTTTATCTTGTAGCACTTTGTCTGAAATTGGACCAGGTGATGAGATGAAGAAGAAAAAGAAGAAAAAGGCAGTTGGCACATTAAGCGTCACCAGCATGTTGAAAAAGTTTCAAAGAGAGAAGGAGAAGGAGCAACAGAAGATGAAGAAAGCAACTCGGAAGGCAGAAGCAATCATGGGTGCACCCAGAATCCCTCTGTGCCCTGCAGATGCAGCCGGGGGCAGAGGCTCCGGATTGACTGACCCTCTCCTCAGTTTAATTGGATCAACCAATGACCACGTTCTCATCCAAGCAGCCAACACAGTGGATTTTGATATTGATTTGGACTCATTATTAGACGTCAGCGAAGAGACTTCATCACCAGAATTGGTCCATCAACCTGCCACTGCTTTCCAACCCAAAACGGATGATCAGACTCAAGCCCAACCTCCAAATACAAAGACTAACTTGCAGCCGAAGCTTCATTCAGAACAAATCCAGCTCCTGTCACAAACCAGTTCTTTGTCGCCTCATCAGTGTGTCCCGCTGCCAGAGGGACTTCCCCCAGGACTGGAAGACAGTATTCGAAAAATCATGATGGTAAGATTTAAATTTATGTATACTGAAGTGAGGGATGTCTCTGTGTGCATGTGTCGACAGATTTAACACTTGTGAATAGCATCAATTGTGAATGGACAAGTGCATGATGGATGCGCAGATGACATGCACACATTTTTCAGGCTGCCAAGACCTCAGAGGGGGAGTCAAAGCTCAAGTTCTTCACTCCAGAAATCAACTCGATCCTGCTTGAGTGAGTTATCCACCAACACAGACAAAGCAAGTTTTGTTGCATTTTGGCAGCTATTGTCTCAAGCCCAGCGCACACTGGAAGCCTTTTTTAAACCCATATAAACTGCAAAATGACTTGAGTGTTGCAGATTACACTTACACTAGGTATCCTGTGGCGTTTCAAAGTTATGTATAATCAGTGTTTCTCAACAAAATGCCTTGTGTGAATCCTTGAGGCCTAACAAATTTGTTGCGTACATTTCCTTCCTCCAAACATTTTTCTAAATGTATAAATCCTGCGTTGTTTACATCCACGTTTGCTAACTTGCAGACTTCTTCTTCCCTTCTAGCATATTTTATAGGTTTTATGGCGTGCATGCCACCAGCTGTCAATTTAGTGGAATTGGCATGAAACCTTGTGTAATGCGGTGCCACATTCTTGTGCATGTACATGCACGAAATGCAAATAAAACAGGAACCCACTCATAAAAACATTGCTCCAGACCGCTACTAGTACTCAAAATTTCACAGGGCACCTGCAGGTTACATTTTCCCAGATTAAATTAATAAATATCAAACCTTTTGACTGCACAGACTGGTCTGAGGTTCATTTGACAAATTTAAATCCTAAATTGCTGCACGCTTGCTGATGTGTGCTGAAAGTTCATGGTAGCCTGCCATATGTTTTTGCAGACTAATGCAGATTCTCCACAATCCTGAAAATTAGTCATCATGGTAAATGGAGTGTATGTATAGTGCCTCTCAACATGAGAGCAGTGTAAAGCACTTCACATTCATCATCCTACACATATTGTACATTGATACACTCATCGTTGTGAAAGTGCCTTGCAAGGTGCTGACTGGCTCATTAGGAGCAGTTTTGGTGTACAATGTCTTTCTGAAGGTCACGTTGACAAACCGTTAGGTGGATAAAACTACTAGTTCTGTGATTACTGAACAACCTACACAAATCTGAGCATAGCTATAATCTGGCTTTAAATAATAAAGCCTTGTATTCCTGGCTTTAGCTGTCTATAGTCATATTGCTCATAGTGTTTAAGTGCATAGTTCAGCTCTCACTGTGTCTTTGTCCAGTATTGAGTTGAAGTGTCGGGAACAAGGTGGGCAGTTGCGCTCCAGGGTGTACACACACCTGACATCCTTCCTGCCCTGCAGCAGAGACACACTCCTCAAACGTGTGAAGAAACTGTTACTCACACGCATGGTGAGTGTGTTTTTAATGTTTGAGTTGTATTCTTATTACAGGTAGGATGGATTGTCCAGGTTTTTATATTTGCATGTGACTCGCTTCCTGAATTTTGACACTGACCAGGAGGAACCCCCCGATGTGGAGGACCCCATGCACAAACTTAGGGAGGCCATCGGCAAAGCTATGCCCGAGCAGATTGCAAGTTTCCATGAAAACTGCCAAGCATATGAACAAGTCAAGACTTCAAAGTGAGTTCTTCAGTGTGTGTGATCAAGGCTAAAGATCACCTTATTTACTGGTTTTAACTTGTACAGTTAGATTACTTGTTGTCATTTATTACTCAAAGTACTTAAAATTAAAAACATTCAACACGAATATTGGAAACATTTAATTTGATTAAAATGTCAGAAGTCTATTCTTTCATACTGAAACATGACATTAAATGTATGAAAACCCTATTTCAAAACACACGATGCCTTAATTGCACCGATAATGTCAAAACTATACATAACGGGAAAATATACCAACAGAGGATCAGCAAAAGGTGGCCTTAAGATCTGTCTATTGATCTTCCATGTCAAAACAAAACTGACACCACCTTTAGGATCTAATCCTCAAGTGGGTGTTTTCTTAAAGGAAAACTTCATAATTAAAATGTAATACTTATTACCTTTATTCATATAGTGTCAGTGATGGCATCAAATTTTATTTGTTTGCCTTTTATCGTACAAGGCATAAAAGTTGCATGAACAAACATTTCTGTACAGCTAATATCCAAAGATAGCTGTATACATAATTAGATGTAGTACATGGATTTTCGAGTAGGGTTTGGGTTCACTGGTAATATATTTTTCTCTTTCCCACCTTGATCGCTGCTTGTGTCCATGTCAGGGCAACAGAGGAGGAGAAAGAAGGCAAACAGAAGGTGAATGTTGGCCAAGAGGACAATGTGGAGGAAAAAGGTGGGAAAAGAGGATGCCCCAAGAAGTTGTTCAAATGGAACGAAGAGATCAGGTCAGATATAATAAAGATCACTAGATAATTTGAAATGGTCTCATACTTTACTCTCACATAATCTCTTCTCTCATACAGGGAGTGCTTGAGTCATGTGTTACGGGTGAAAATGGAGGGATATAAAAAGGAAAGAAAAGGGAGCCAGGAGATGGAGGAGTACCTTAAGACCTTGTTGGACAATGAGGTCAAACCGCTTTGGCCGAAAGGTTGGATGCAGTCTAGGTGTGTGACTGATTTTCATACTTTTTAAAAAGTACTTCTTTACCAGATTGTGCATGTAAACACATGCCTTTTCTCAACATTTGTTGTTTCAGGGTGCTGATAAGGGAGAGCAGGAAAATATTAAGCCTCTTTACGTCATTACCGTGAGTACAATAGAGTTGAGCTCCACCTTTTTAATTGTATCTTTTTTATTAGTGTGAATTTCTAGATGCAGTTAAAAGCTCCAACAAATGTTATGTAAAGTCAGATTTTTTTTTTTTGTTAAAAGATCAAAAGTCCAATTACAAATTTGCTTGATGTCTCATGTGCACTCAGAGTAAAGAGGGCCAGGTCTGAGAAGAAGCCATCTATCAGTGGTCCTCCCACTACATCAGATGGCTGCAGCGTTCTCCAGGAATGTCCACCGCTGAAAGGACTCCCCCAAGAAGCAGACAATGTCTTTATCGAGGGCTCAAATATCTCCAATTCTATGTCACTTGGTGCTGTGAAGAAGGAAGTTGCTGCCTTGAAAAAGGTGGAGGGTAAAACGGAAGGAGGGATGGCAGTGGATGCTGGTTTCTCTACACCTCCAGAGTCAGACGAACCTCCGGTCAAAGCCACATCTGCTCCAACTGATTCACTTCTGGATCTCCTTGCTGATCAAGCGCTGGCTCGGGAGCAGCCTCTCTCAGTTCCCCAGGAGCTCCTAGCAGCAGCTGTTGCAAAATACAAACGTTCATTTCAGCACTGGAGCTTTGGGGTTGACACCAAAAGTCCTCCTCTTCCTCCTCCGCCTCCTCATTCCAGCCCAGTCAGTTTCCCAGTGAGTGGGGTGTGTCAGGTTGTTTTGCCCCAGCTGCTGCAGGTCAGAGACTTTGCCAGGCACATGGAGGCTGGCCAGGTGCAGATCATCGCTGATGATGCTGACATTACTATACAATAACAACTCCCAAGGCAGCTTTACACACAGTAAGTTTTATTTATTTATTTTTGTTAAAACTTTGGGTGACCTAACAGTTATTTACTCTTGAGTTTGGCAGAATGTTTAAAAGGGTATTCGAGTGATTTAGTATTGCACTTCTATAAAGTTGGGTGACTCACAAGAGAAGGATTTAAAAAATCAATTTAAAATCAGATATACTAGATAATTAGTCCCTACTACGGGTCAAGCAAAAACCTACATTTCCCATAATGCAACATGCAGCATCTTTTTGTTAGACCCTCCCTGCCTGTTAAATGCCCACGTCTTTTAAACTCCTCAGCCTCAGTGTGACAAAATAACCTTAACTCAAGGTTCACTTACTAGCTTTCCATGACACCTGAGTGAACTACGTCTGATGATGAAGACCATGAGATGTAGAAAGCTCAGGAAAAAGCTAGTCAGTAGATCTTGAATTAATATTTTTTTGTCAAACAACTATTTCAAGTACAACATTTTTGTAATAAAACCATGCATCCAGCGAACTAAATTACCATCAATGGTACTTTTTAAGATGACACAATGCAACAACTAAAGCAAGCAAACAATTTTGTTTTGTAGACTTGAAACATTTTTTTGTAAAAAAAAAAAAAAAAAAGAATATAATCCTCCACATTTGGTGTATGTCTTCCTAATATATAATTTAAAGTGCCGAAAGATACCTTGTAGATTCTAATTTGCTTCATTACTAATAACTCGGATGTATGATGTTCAGTGACATTGCCCAGACATTTTGTCATTTGGATAGAAAATAGAAAATAAGTCTTGTGTGCGTTTTGTCTTTTCTTTCTAGATGGGAGCAGTTTCCTTGGAGATGGACTGGACACATGATAGGATTCTAACAAACACAGAGGAGTTAAGATGCCAAAATCAGCAGTGGAAATGAGCTACCGAGCTAAAGTTAATAAACTAATAGCAATCTGACTTTTTGTCTACATCCAGAGGGTGTGGTTCTCACCTGAAGATGTGTTGGCATGTGTCATCTTTACTTGTGTTTGAGATGGGAAGAGACTGCGGGAAGTTATGCTACTGGTTTTGACCCATGGAAAAAAGGCACTTTTACCAATGAGCAGCGAAGTGAACTTATATCCCACCCCTTATGTTTCTCACAAAACCTTGTGAGAAACTTGAAATCTACCTGTGATAATGACCCTTTAACAGACTTGTATTTGAAAGGCTTTGTCTGAAATGTAAATGAGTTACTTTGAATTAATAAATAATAAAGAACTTACTTATGTAGTAATTTGTTTTTGGCTTTATTAACTAGCATCAAAAGTTTTAGTATTGATTCACAACACCCAAAATGATTTTTGAAAATGTTTCTCTTACATTTATTGAAAGTGATATATAGTCAAAGTGGCCTGACTGCATTTTCAAACAAAACGTTTAAAGACTTAGTCACACATAGCAGTCACTGAGTACTGTCCACCTTTTATTCTCTATTATTTAAGCGCTACTTGCTGCTGTAAATCAAGGATATTTTGGTTTTGGGGTGAACTCCAGCCAGCAGAATTGAAGTTTCTCTCACTTTTTAAACACTTTGGACCAGTTTCAACACTTTGTATAATCAAATTGGTTTCCACGCTTGCATGTTTGACATTGTATGAATGACTGACCTGGAATTGCGTTCATTTTGATTATATTTTGTAATTGTAAGTGCAAGAAAGTACTGCTGTAGGAGAAGAGAGTTCCGCATTTTAATGTACAGCAGACAGACAACATTAATGAAAGAAAACCTGGTGTTTTGCAATGTTAAAGTGTAGACACCACACTTGGATAACTCTTTATACTACAGCAAATTGAACCTGTTCACAGGAGAAAGACACTAACGGTTCATAAACATCCTCTTAAAAGAAACGGGCAAGGGAGAAAGCATAACACTGTCACAGACCTATGATTGTTTATTATTAAGTTGTACAAGACTAGAATGTGAATTTCTTTCTAGAGCAGCTTTCAGTCAGGAAGATATTAAATTTACCTTTTGTGCAGATTACATGGAGAGTTCAGTTTAATAACATAAGAAAATGTACCTGGGCAGAAGCTCTTTAAAAGATAATTTTATCTGCTTCTAATGAGACCCCGTTGTTTTTTGGGGGTGTTGTTGAAGATACACAAAAAGACACTAATGTAAAACCGATCCATTTGAACAAACGAGGACAGACACAAATCAATGAGTCTTCCCTGACAACCATTTCTCACAGCAGGAGCAGTTCATCCAGACAGAATCGGATCACGATGGGTTCTTTTAGGAGGTTTTACAGCCAGTTAATCATCTGAATAAGCAAGGCAGCCAAGAGGAAATGTCTATTACAGCTGTTTGCAGGTCCTAGAAAGACAAAATAATAATAAGACAAATTAATGCAAGATCTTATAATAACAGAACAAAACAACATTTCTCAAGAAGACAAGTTTAAACACTAGTTATTAGAACTTATCATTATAAAAGACATTGGGGGTTTAAATGTAGATAACAGAAACCTACCACTGCCAGTAAGGACCTCCATCTCCACTGTAAAGTTTTTTTGTCCAAAATGTCCTTTTGCCAGGACTGTGTATTCCCCAGTATTCTTTCTGCTTGCGTGAGTGGGCAGGGCAACCACCTGCCCCTCTCTGAACCAGGTGACTGATGGTTGAGGGTTTCCTCTCACCTCACAGCTGAGTCTCTCTCCCTCTCTCACCTTAAGTTTTGTAGGACAAACTAGCTGTGGACCAACTGAGAGAAAAGAGAAGTCAGAGTGAGGAAGAGGAGGCAAAGACAGTTGATAGAAAAGCAAGGTTGATGTTTTACATAAGGAAATGGGTGAGAGGAAGTGGGATATTGAAAAGAGGAAAGAGAGATCTTAAAAACGTAAAGAGACCCAAGAGTGATAAAGAGGGGAAAAGGAGGGAGGTTGCAAATAAAACATTTTATAGGTAAAAGTCATGCAAAAATGTTGGCTGTTTCACTCACAGTAGACAGTGGCAGTGAGGTTTTGTGACATCACCACTGGGGGATGCTGAGGTCCTTCAGGTCCCAGGTCTAGCTCTGCTTCACACCAGTACTGGACTCCATCGTCGTCTTTACTGGAAGTGATGTTTAAAGTGAAGATCTCAGTCACTGGTTTCTTCTCCGTGTTGTTTTTGGACTGCAGTTGACCCAGTGCTGCCTGTCCTCTGTAGAAGGTCACAATGAGGTTTTCAACAGGAGCAACATCCTGTACTGTACACTGCAGAGTGTACTGATGACCCTCAGACATCGGCCCAATGTGATTAACAAAGCTGATGGACACATTTTCAGGAGGCTCTGTGGAGACAGATCAACATATAAACCACACACAGAAAAGGCTTGATGAATTTTCTAACATGTCAGAAAGACAAAATTATTAACTCACTGTAGACTATTAGAGGGAGATCAATGTGACACTGGCCTCCCTCTTCACATAGTGCATAGCACATAGGCTTGATGCTCCACTCGGTCATACTGTCCACACTCCAGACCAGAAAACCATCCATAGAGGCATTAGGAGGTGCCTAGAGTTGCAAAAGGTCACAAATCACAAAGCTATTAAGATTCTGTTTAAATGGTGACTACAATAGAATATTACTATCTGGGTGGTACTAGTTTATTAGGTACACCTGTACAATGCAATCCAATACAGTAGCCCTGCAAAAAAATCATTGTAAAGCTTCTAATGTTCAGAGGGTTGGCTGAGTATCTGGAGTATCTGGTCTTCTTGGAGTCCCTGGGAGTGGCCCTGTAGAGCACACCACCTTGGGACTCCACAGTTTTGCTAAGGCATTAAGGCAGTTGAACGCTCACAATGTCACGGCAATGATGGAAGAATCTGAAGGGTGTGAGTGGGAGAAAAAGTCTGATCTGAGTTTGATGAAGAGAGAAAAGGAGCTGCATGTCAACTGATCACCATGTGGTGTTGAGTTGGATCAAGTGTGTGACGGAGGCCCCCGTCCACAACTCCTGCCTCCAGAGGATTTTTTTCTGTATCCTAGAGAAGCCTGGGAATATGGAATCCAAGTGGGCCATATTTGAAGCCTCGGAGGTGGCTGCATCAACTTGTGGTCTGAAGGTGCAGTCCCTCTGAAGGTCACTGGACCCTCGTGGTGGCAATCTAAGAAACTCGCTGGTGAAGGAGGCTTTCCAGCTGAAGAAGAATTGTTTTGGACTTGGCTAGTCCAGGCGACTCCTGAAGCAGCAGAGAGGTCAGAGGGACTGCAGCTTTTGTGATCATGAAAGCAAATACCCTGGTGTGGGAGGAGTTTGGGGAGGCCATGGAGAAGGACTTTCAGTTGTCCTGAAAGAGGTTCTGGCACTATGTGCTTTGTGGAGAAGGCTTACATCCATGTTCCTCTTGATGTCTCGTGGGGGCTGCAGCAGAAGTATGGGGTGTCGGGGCTGTTATTATGTGCCATACTATCCTTGTATAACCAGGATGTAAGCTGTGTCTCTGTTCTGGGCAAGAAGTCCGGCATATTCTTGGTGGGGTTGGGCTGCTCTAGGGTTGTGCCTTGTCACTGATTATGTTTGTGATTTTCATGGACAGAATCTCAAGGCACATCCGAGGGGTGGAGGGGGTCTGTTATGGTGACCTCAGGATAACACCTCTACTTAGATGATGTAGCTCTGCTGGCTTCATTAGGCCGTGACCATCCAGCGTGCACTGGGACAGTTTGTAGCTGAGTCTGAAGTGGTTTGGATGAGAGTCAGCGCCTCTAGGTCTGAGGCTTTGATACTCTGCTGGAAAATGGTGGATTGCATTGGTTGGGTTGGGAGTGAGTTGCTGCCCAAATTGAAGGAGTTAAAGTATCTCGGGGTCTTGTTCACAAGTGAGGGTCTGCTGGAGCGGGAGACTGATAGACGGACAAAATCAGGGCGTGTTAAGTTACTCTTTAAGCTTCAAATCATATATTAGAGAGCACTGATTCGCCTACCAGTTGGACGATCCAACCAAGAGTAGAAAAACCCTTCCTTTGTACAGAGCAGTTAGCTTTGACTGGATCCCCAAACCTGTGACAGAAGAGTTTACACACAATTAGTTTACACAGAAACATAGATAACTGTCAGGGTAGAAATGGTTGGTAAAAAGGGGCTGGGAAAAGGGTGAACCAGATATTTATCAAGCTTATCAATGTAGGGAGTCCAATGCTCTCCAAGTAACATGTCCGCAACTTCAAAACACTACAGCACTTTTATAATATGTCTCAGTACTTTGGTGCATACACTACATCTCATGTTTCTGCAGGGGTGTAAATCTCCTTTACTCCTGAGAAGTCCGTTTATTTATTCTTATAAAAGGAAGGGAAGGAAGACACATGAGAAAATGTTATTTGGAATTCGATCGAGCAGGCCCTTTAATCAGTGAGCCACCGTCACCACCCTGAAATAATCACCAGCTATTCCTGCCATACCTGACCACCAGAGTGGAGGGTGACACCATCAGAGGGCAGCTGACTTTTTCTGTCAACTCTCCAGAGTTGCTGATGAGGGGAGGGACGGACGGTGGGGTGCTAAGAGAACGAGAAGGTAGAAATGGGAGGATTGTTGGAAAGGGAGGTGAAATTTGTGATGGAAGAGGTGGAGCAGGTGTGTAAATGGAAACAGGGGATGAGGTAGCTGAGGAAGTGGAAGAGAAAGAAAGACACATAAGTCACTTTAATATGTAAACATATAAATAAATATGTCTTAAAGGCTCCTTCCAAATCATTGTGGATTAGAGGAGTTTCACTACAGTAATGCTCAGAATAGACCCTCGAAGATTACACAACATTTCACGATAAAACATTTTATTCTCTTTAATCTTCTAAAGTATAAACACTCAATATAAGATACAAGATTTAAGGATTCTTGCCCCGTTGGAGCTGACCTGAATCCACAAAGGTATATGTGGTAGCAGTATATGCTAAAGTATCTGTAGTGTTAAATCAAATGACAGAAAAGAAATGATGTGTCTCTTCATTTGTTTATATTTGTGCTGTAAGCTGTATGAACGTATGAGTCATTTTCCCCTGTCTTTACATAATACAGGCAAGGGTCAACTGAATTTTGCCATCTCGTGAAATAATACTCCTTTTAGCTGATCTATTGTGAACCATTGTTTTGTAGCACACTAAATACACCCAGTGTGTTCCTCTGAGGAAGGAAGGACACCCTGCCCAAGTCAAAGAACTCGCTCCTCTTTTCTATGACCATTGTTCCACTAAATCCTGTGGTTGTTCTCCTGCCTATCAGATGATCTCACTCACAGTAGCTCACTGCTGTGTGTGTGTGTGTGTGTGTGTGGGCATACCGACTGTCAAAATATATAGTTATGTTTCCCACATGCCACTCAGCAAAATGAGTGAAATAAGGCAACTGCCAGGTTACGTCTCTACAGACAGTTTCATCCATAGAGCTAAATATTGTCAAAAATCAAAATGAAGCTGTCATGATTGAATGACATTTTCCTGATTCACTAGTATTCAGTGATGGAATAAGTACTCCGATCTTTTACTTAGGTAAAAGTAACAATATTACAGTGTAGAAAACTTAATTCAAAACGTAAAAGTATGGAAATATTAGTAGCAAAATATACTTAAGGCATCAAAATGAAAGTACTAATTATGCAGAATGGACCCTTTCAGGTCTATTTCAGGTTTATTATGTATTAAGATAAGATAAGATAATATATCTTATACATCTCTGATATTATTGATACATTAACATGCAGCCAGCATTGTAATGCTGTAGCTGGTTGAGCTGGAGCAACTTTTTACCTACTTTATATAGATTAACAATGCTTTAAATTTAATTATATGATATTTTTTGTTTAAATTTCTTTGAATCTGCAGTTATTAGTAACTAGCTCTCCGATAAATGGAGCAAAAAGTATGACAATTACCTCTGAAAAGTAGTGGATTAGAGGTAGCATTTGAAGTGGCTTAAAATGGAAATACTCAAATAAAGTACAAATACCTTAAAATCGTACTTAAGTACAGTAAATGTACTTAGTTACTTTGCACTACTGCTTTTATTGTCATTCACCAGTTACGACACACACATATACTTTACATGTACTCCTAATTAAATGCCCTCATAGTGATGTATTTCCCTTTGCGATCTTTTCTACCCATGGTTCCCAACCTGGGGGTTCCTAAAATAAATCTGAGGCATCGCGAGATGATTTCAGATAGTGAAAAGGAAGAAAAAAACAAACATATTACTGCTCCACAAAATTTGATTTTTTTTCAGATTTTTAAGTTTTATTTACATAGCCCAAAAACACAAATCACAAATTTGCCTGAGTGGGCTTTACAAACTCTACAACATACTCTGTCCATAAACTGTAGATCCTTGCTTATCTCTCTGCTCTCTGGAGAGTTTTAGCCTTTTTAAAAATGTGTAAAAAGTAAAAATCCCTCTTTGGTTGAACTGCTCACACCTCACTGACATTCCTAACCTGTGACCAGGGGTCACAAGTACATCCCTCACAGCAGAACTGACTGTGAGGGATCACAAGCCACAAAAAGTTCACTACTTTAAACTTCCAGTCTGTATCATCTGCTCTACCCTGACTGTTTCCACACCGAGCAGGTTTGCTTGTCGCGTTTTGTCTCATTGTACCTGCCCATAGCGTTCATTGATCTGTCATTTCACTCACCTGAGCCGATCAGGCAGAACAGTAGAAGCGTGATTGGCCATCCAGATGCACACATCCTTCATCCGTTTCACTGGCTCAAAATATTGGTTGCTGATATGACGTCTCTCTCAAACACCAGTTAGTGGCTGTGTGATGCTGGCTGTTACACGGCCTGGTACTTCTGAGAAAACACGGGGTACTTCAGGTTTTTATGGGAGTGAGGGTGTGTATGTATGTGCTTTTTTTGTGCACGTGTTCTGCTTGTGTGTGTCTGAAGCTGATGATCAGGCGATCCCTTTGCTTTGGCCTCTGAAAGCCACCATGGGCGTTCTCTGTTGGTATATCGAGAGAGGAAGGAAGGGAGGGCCAAGACTAATGCAGTGTAGTGCTGAAGCAAAGAGGGCAAGAATGAGTGTGCAGTGTGTGGGTGTGAGCAGTTACACACAGATGGGCTGCTGTAGAGCTGCTGAGAAAACAAATTCGTAGACTCAAAGTTGAGTTTTCACTTGCTAAAAAATCTATGTATCATTGCTCATCTCCATATTTTTCCATGTCATATATCTCCTTAAAGCTGCTATAATCAACATTTTTATATTAACAATGGAAAAAGGGACTGTGAAGGATGTCAGCAGCAGTTATTTCGCTCTGGACATAAAAAAAACAAAAGCTAAAAGGAAAAAGAATATTGGATGTAAAATCAGGAAAGGCTCTCCGATAAAAGTATGTTTTAAGAAGGCACTTGAAGGAGATCAATCACTTTGCTGATCTGATTTACTCGGGCTGATTGTAGAGCCTCGGGGCTCTGTCCCCTTTAGTTTTCAGCCGGGCCTCTGGAACAGACAAAAGACCTCTGCCCGAGGATCTCAAAGTAGGTACTGGAGCATACTAAGAGATCAGAGATATAGCAGAGAGAAAGGCCACGAAGAGCCTTAAAAGTAATCAGTAAAATCTTAAAATCTATTCTAAAACATACTGGGAGCCAGTGTAAGGAGGCTGAAACAGGAGAGATGTGGTCGTTTCTTGGTTCTGGTTAAAATCCTGGCAGCTGAGTCTTGTACAGTCTGGAGTCGATCAATAGATTTTTGGGTTTTCTTTCTTTCCTAACTCCCATCTGTGCTGCTGCGCTCTGCGCGTTGACACGGACTTCCTTGTTGAAATCGAAAGCAATAATTCGCGCCATTTTCTGTACATTATCTGTCGGGTGTGTATCTGTAGGCTGCTCGTGACACGGTAAGTTCTTTTGGATTATATCTCTTATTAAAAGGCCGTTTTGGCTCTTTGGTTCTGGTGTGGTGCCGCCTGCTGCTGCGCTGCTTCCACACTAAAGAAATGATTAAAGCTACAGCAGAGGCGCGTCAAACCTGACGGCGCCTGTTGACTGTTGTTTACTGTGGGACTGTCGTGGTTTCTGCAGTGATTTTCATGGTGGTGGTTTTCAGATTTATTTATTTAAATCATTCATCATTATTCATTTAGTAACTTAAGTCCATTTGTTTTAATGTTTTAAAGGATTTCTGGTAATCACTTTCTAATTAGGCACCTTTCATAAAGGGTTTATAAACTGTAATTCATGGATTTATTAATCACTTATAATGGTGTATAGACTGTTACTGTATGAGTAATTAATAAGAACAGGTTGTGAGTTGCCAAATTGTGGAAAATCCTCCCTCAAGATGACACTTTTCTTTTTAAACCAACCCCTATAAAGGCTTCAACGTACTCTTCGTCATCACAGGGGAGTAGCCTACTACCTGTGAGAACAGTTGTATAAAGTTTTCTGGGGTCCAAAGTATGAAAAAAACCAAAACCCTGGTGATGTCATCAGATGACTGCTTAATTAAAGTCGCTGTCAACTAGCATTATGGGAAATGTAGGATCCAGTGGTTTTGGCCTAAAAAGTCAGGTTGTCTCGGCCCCTGCTGCTTTGATTTTGACTGTTTTATTGGTTTAATTATTGCGAGTCCCCCAACTTATAAAAGTGCAATATTAAATCGCTGAAGGTCCCTTTAGTTCATCAGGAAGACCCCTCCAATTGACTCTATGACCACTTACCCTCTGGAGAACTGCTGGAGAGCTGGACCAAAATCCATTTAACAACAACTTAATAAAAATAACAACTGCAGCATGACATAGCATCCCTTTATTTATGAATTATTTACATTTATAATTATAGATGACTTTCTAACATTTGCTGATTTCTTATTGTAGAGTGAGGAAACTTTGAGTCTTATAGATTACACTAATAACTGCAGACATTAAGGCTTATTTGAAAGCGATAAACTCGTAAATGATTTACTAATGTGTGTTAAAGTACCAAACTTGCGACCCTTTATAAATGATTTACTAACGTTTATAAGTGCAGACTTGATGGCTCATTGGAGAGTAAGTGGCTGAATAGTGCATTGGAGGGGTCTTCCCGGTGAATTTAAAGAGCTAAAAACACAAAGCAAGTGTGATGCTGGAGGAGGATTTTCCACATCCTGGCAAGTTGTTCTTATTAATGCTTATAACTGATCTGCATCAGAATTATTAAATGATTTATTAACGAGTAATAAAGCCATCAGTTACAGCTTATAAACCCTTTATAGAAAGTGGGACCAGATTTCTAAACATTGCAACTGGAACAAAAATCATGGCACTCATCACTTTATATTTTTATGTAAAATGTGATTCAGATGCAGATTTTTAAAACCTTAACAATATTTATGTGTTAATTTGTTTGTTGTTTTTAGTTACATATTTGTTGTCGGAATTAAACTTATATTGCTGCACCACCATAGCTTTTATGATGCCAAGCTCACAAAATGTTCTGTTCCACATTAACCTGCAGGTGGTGCATGCACTGTGTCACAACAACATTTAAGGCGTAGCAATTGTAATTCTGTAACATGGGACTTTCAAGAGCTAGATATTTTGGAAAAATAGTCAAATAAATGCGACATAGGCTGAGCTATCCTTACATTTTGTCCCTAGTGTAGGTCCAGCTGCACAAATACTGAATCCTACATTTCCCATAGTGCAACTCAGTAGTGTTTTCCTTGGTTGCTCAATGCCCACATTTTTCCATGCTCACAGTCTGTGACCCAGGCTTTCTGTGAAAAAGTCTCAGACCCCGTCCAAGATAACCCTGATACCAGACATCATACACAGCAGAGCACACAACTGAAACCTTCCACAGACTAGTACTGCCCATGATGCGTAAACTGATCCACATGAGTGGGGTGCCCCTTTAGTGAATCCTAAACCTGACATGAAATTGTTGATTACCACCACTGACTTCCTGGAGTCTGTTTGGAAAGCAATATTGCAGGTTTTCTTCTGTGATAGTAAATTTAATATTTTCAGGTTTTGGACCTTTGGACAAAACAAGCAAATGAAATATGTCAAGGTGGGCTCTAGGAAATTCTGATGTGCATGTTTCTCTATTTTGGGACATTATATAGACCAAACAAATAATCAAAACATTAATCAGATTATTCTATAATAAAAATAATTGTTAGTTACAGCCCTAGTCCAGCACATAAGTTACTCCCTGTAAAACTACGCACAGGACAGATATGAGAGTGGTATTGATCTTCTCATCTAACCTTTGGCAGCAAAGCAAAGAAGGCTAATCTTGAAAGTAATTTCACCTCTTCTCCCTGTTCAGTAAGCAGACATGCTGGTTCCAGAGCTTCTCCTTGAGATTCTGGAAGAGCTG
Organism: Macquaria australasica; assembly: GCA_005408345.1. Classification (NCBI taxonomy): domain Eukaryota; kingdom Metazoa; phylum Chordata; class Actinopteri; order Centrarchiformes; family Percichthyidae; genus Macquaria; species Macquaria australasica. Next base: position 46,385 of record SEMN01000431.1, on the reverse strand, counting down.
CTCGAAGATGACCTCAAAACGTTTAAGTGGTACCTCTCGATGAAAATCTTGGACAGCTGCAAACCACTTCCCCAGTCCCGTCTGGAGACAGCATCCCGGACGCAAACTGTGAGTAGGCTGATAGAGAGCTACGGTGAAGAGTCGGCTGTGAACGTCACCGTTGCGATTCTGAGGAAGATGAACTTCAACGACGCTGCAGTGAGGTTACAGAACACATACGCAGGTGCAGTGGATGATCAAATGAGTCAAAGTAACCAAAATCAGTTACTGTCCAGTTTTTTTTTTTTTACATGCGTCTATACTGATTCTCTGCATCTGTATCTTTTCATCTGCAGAGGGAACACCAGCTCCTGCTGCAGCTGCTGCTGCTGCTGCTGCTGCTCCTGCCACAATGTCGGCTCAGCAAGGAAGTGTGATCATCGCCCCGACAGTCGCCGGTGGCACCTCTGGATCATGGAACATAACCATCAATAAATAAACTCATGAAACACAAGCAGACTGGGATAACTAGGAGGGAACACACATGATATTTTTTTTACTGTAGTTCACCATGTAAGAGTACATTTTCCCAGTAAATGGAAACCTTTGTAAGTTGTAACACAACATGTGGAAATAACATCTGCCAGCCCCTCAGAAGTAAATATTTTCTCATAGCCTTGGAATAATACTTTTTGCTAACACTTAAACCTAAGTCCCCTTATATAGCTTAATAAATGGTATAGCACACATTATAATGTAGTGTTTTTAAGTGTTTATTAATGTACAATATTTGTTAGAACTTCTCCTATGAAGATATATTTTATTTTATTACAACTGTGTTTTACTATATTGTCATTTATTATCTGTTTATACACCAGCTTCCACACGGGTGCCCACAGGAGGAGTTATAGTTGTTGACAAATGCATTAATAAACACTAAATTACAGTGTGTTATAAACCATTTATTAAAGGTTTACATGATGCTTATGAATGCTGATAAATACGGGGACTTTAGTTTTTTTTATATAATGTGTGCATTTATGAACTGCATACATGGCAACTTATGAACTGTGAACTGGGCCACCATTCACACCTGACACTAAGTCTCACAGAGCAAGTTCAAGTCTAGTGATGACCATTACCATTACAGTGATGTGACACCAGGTCTGGCAGAATATAAATGTTCTGCTGTTGTTAGACCCAAGTACCCTCAGTGCATTTTAATAGAATTTTTATTTAAAAATGTGCTAGCAAATACTCCAGTCTAAATAAACAACAGCAAAACAAGCAGTGTAGCCTGTTCTTTTTTAAACACTACTTTAGATAGTTGTTAAATATTTTTATCATACCCTTTGCTCCCACAGAGTTTACTAGGGGGGGCTCAGAATAAAAAATGTGTGAAGTTGTAATCCATAAGTCCTGTGCAGGAAAGGCTGACTCTGCCAACAACAATGAAACTGAATTTCTTAAGCATTATAAATTTAAAGTAGTAGTATTCTGTATCTTCCAGCCTTTTTGAATGTGTGTGTGTTGGCATGTTGACCTGTCATAGTAGGAGAAGCACAGGTGTCAATGATAACATTAACAATGGCTCTGTTCTATTCACCTGTCCATGTAAACCGTGACAGTGAACCAGCAAGAAACAGCAGCTAAATAGGATTCAGCCACATTTAATTTGATCATTGACACTTGTGCTTTTACTACTGTGACGAGTCAAAATGTGTTCTGTGAAAAAGGCTTATTAATTATCTGTCAATCACACCAGAAAGGCAGTTAAAGGTGTTGGTCCTGGGATTTAAGCAGCTCCGTCATATTTGCAGGAGTTTTCTGCAGGTGCGTGTCATCTCCACCTGGCGTCAGCAGGTGGTGCTGGGGCCACATTGATGTGCCGTCACTTGTGGCCTATGAGATTTCTGTGTTATTGTATCAAACCTCCAGTTCTCATTTCACAGAGGAAGATTAAGACAGAAGAAAGCCTCAGTGTGGAGCCACTGTACCTGAAAATGAATGAAAGATTTTAAGTGGAACTTATGTGAGACATCATACTGTATGATTCTTTAAAAACTGTTAATCTGAAACCAGATAAGTCCAGTTAAATAACCGGGACAGGAGTAGATGAATGAATGACATCATTAAAGCATGATTGTCAATAGTTTCAGGTGCTCATCAATTATTTTATCAGTCGAGTTATTGTGACCTGCTACATCTGACATTTTGGATGGCTGAATGGACTTTTGATGGCTGTCCTGTCTAAGCTTTAGTGTAGCTATTATATATCTTATCCCATATTGCTGTTATGCCCACTAACCCAAAGGGACGAGGACTCTTGTTAGCTTGAAGTTATTAGTTTCTATATGACTTTTTTTTCTTTAACAAAATCGAGTCATCTGCAAACTTATTATCTTTGAACTCTTTATTTCTCCTGTGTGCTTCTTCATAGAACCTCGTAGAGATGAATATTTTAAAAGACAAAGCAGTCTTTGTAACAAATTGTTAATACTGAATATCTAACAACTGCACTCTACAGGACCCTTAGCTCTCAAAGCTCTCAAAATATTCTGTTCTACAAGCAATATCTGTTGTATAAAGTCTATATAACTCAGATAACTTATCAGAGGGATAAACAACTTGAGCAGCTGGTCAGCTTGATTTAATGTGTAAAAGAGAGACACAGTCAGATGAAAATGTCTTCTTGTGGGAAATGTCTCAACTTGGTTAGCATACGTGCTTTGTCTTGCTTTCACGCGTGAGTTTTCATAGGGGAACTATTCAAATCAGTCCTTCAGTCAGCCTCCTTTTCTGTAACATGAACTTGTGCTTGTGGTTTGCAGTTGTCAAACTTCCTATTCATCAGTCTCTCACCACACAACACTGCTGCATTTTCAGTAGATTAACTTCTGTCAAGACAACAGTCTGATTACTGGAGCCACTACGGTAAGACATTTACCAAGGTATTTAAGAAAACAGTTAACTTATCATCTAGTCTGATGCTTAAATATCATAAAACATGACTACATCATGATTACGTTATTTATGTTGTTTTCCAATATTACTCATCAGCATAGCTTGTTGTGTTTTGTGCAAGTTTTCCTCTGATCCTGAAGACAATGATATTCACGTTAGTTTTCTTTTGTGTGTTTTTAAAGTTGGAGATGAATATTTTAAAATGCCATATTGTCATAGTGTCAAAGATTTGACAAAATCAAAATCACATGTTGAATATATGTAGAATAAACTTAATGTTTTTGGTTATTTTTGGCATTTTTGCTCTTGTAGTTGAAAGTACAGATAGAGAGGAAACATGGGGGAAGAGGAAGCGGTACAACATAGCATGTAGACCTTTTACAGACTGCTAGTACTATAAAAAGGTTATATTAATATGAACATGTAATATGTATTGATAGATTACACCCACAAAAACAATGTTGTAACAAATAATTCAGGTCCAACTGAAACCTTAAAATGATGGTGTCTCTGGCAGTTCAACAAAGAAATAAATCCTTGAAATCTTTATGTGCAAATTCATCGCAAGCGTCTAACAATCAAAAACAGATGTTTTAAATTTGGCCAGCCCCAAAAGAATTTCTTTCTACTTCCTCCACAAGAATGTGGAAGAAAAGAGTCATAACTTTCATGCTGGATTGGACTGGACCTTCAACTAAACATAAAAAGTGGCTCAACATTCAACAAATTGCAAGCTAATCTGCAAAATGAAAGCTTATTTTCCCTCTTTTCAGTGATCAGAAATGCAGGTTCCACTTCTGATCTTAGACACTCTGGACGAGCTGGGTGCCGATGAGTTCAAGAGGTTTCGGTGGAACCTCACTCAGCCAGTGCTGGAAGGACGTCAGCCCATTCGTAAGGGCTATCTAGAGAACGCAGACCGGCAGGACACAGTCAGTAAGATGATAGACAGCTACGGTGAAGAATCGGCTGTGAACATGACTGTTGAAATCCTGAAGAGGATGAACCACAACAACGCTGCAGAGAAGTTAGAGAAAACATATGCAGGTGGGGTAGATCATGAGTTTCTAGATGTTAGGAAGTGCTTTAACCTTATTTTGCAGTTTCTCTCAGGCTGATATATGAGTCAAAGCTTCCATCTTGCAGCATAATTCTGCAAAAGCCTTGTTTACAATGGGAAATCATTGTGTTTGTTTCTGTCTTTCATCGCCAGGGGCATCAACAGCTGTGCAAAATCCCCCTCCTACACCTTCCTCCTCCACCTCCTCTTCTGGTTTGACTCCTGCTGCTGGTTCTACAGTTTGTGCCCAGGGTAAAAGTGTTATCGTGGCACCCAACATCCAAGGCACCTCTGGTGTATCAATTAATATGAACATAAATACACAGTAACTGATTCTGTTGTTGGTGTTGAATGGTTTTACACCTTATTAAAAAATTAAACCAATAATTGGTTAACCTGAAAGTGTATTGTCTGTGTCAAGCTGAATAGCCTATACCAGAGGGGTTTCTTGACATAAAGCTAATTGATTTCTGAAGACATTAAAAAAAACAACTGTATTTGTATCCGTCCCAGCAATGCAAGGAAGTAGTTAATGATATTATTAGTCACAACTGTGTTTGACAGAAGTCAAATGTCGGCTGTGAAAAAGGTCTTTTCAATATTAGTTTCACACTTTCCACGTGGAAAAGTCGCCATTATCCTGTAATTGCCATTTGTTGGCACTGCTCAGCAAAATTTATTCTTTAATCAATCGTTTTATTAATCAGAGCATTTCAGCCTCTTTCAGCTTTCATTGTTTTGGTTTTATGGCGCGCAACTTTACTCTTTTGGTTCACTCTCATCAGTGAAAAGATCTGAAAACTACCTGGCAGACAATGTTAGCAGCTGGCTGGTGAACATATTTGGATGCTGAAGAACCAATAGGCTATATTTTGCTCAGGAGTTGGTGAGGACCTAAACAGAGCTGAAAGAGAGGAGATGGACTTAAATTAATTAGGTGGCCAGAAAGACGTTGTAGCCCCATGTCTGCTGGATGTGAAAATAAGCAAGTGCTTGCTAAAAGGTTTGCCAAGGTGGTACTGTTAATATGTCAGTGTTGTCTTTGAAGCTTGTTTAAAATCAGCAAATGCAGGTTTAAATCACACACAAAAAAAAACATAAAATAAAAAATGTTTGGCTTTGGTTGGTTGTATTTATTGGGCCATTTATTAGGTTAATACAACCAACCTCGATTTAGCGTTTACAAATAAGATTATCTGAAGTAAAAAAAAATACTTTCTTATACTAATCTTTCTTTCACGAGAAATTAAACTTCCCTTTAATGCAGAATAACTTCAGCTCCACATGTCAAACGTCACATCTGCGTACGTCTGACGTGGAGGGTCATTCTTCGTTCACGTTATCCACGTGACCAAATCCAGGACAACTAGTACAAGGTATAGTCAGGACCGTGAAAGTCAAAAAAAAAAAAAACTCGACTGTTTGACAGAAAGATAACACGCGTTACGGATTGTTCGCGTAGAGAGCTTTCATAACTCACATTTCGCCCGCTTTCGTAGATTTATCTGCACGGCATTGCCTTCTGAATCACATCTATTGCAGTGTACCGGACGTAAACCGACAGCGGCCGACGCTGTTGTCCGCACCTAGCTCGATGTTTCGTTCGTGATTCGACACCAGGAAGCGAGAGCCTGCCACCTACAAGCTTAGCCGTTTCCGTACGCGATGAAAGCACAAAAGGATCGGCAGACATAACACAAATGGTCATAATTGGATAATAAGCGACGTAGTTAAAGAACCGATGCACTGAATTCGCAGATTAGCGTCGCCGTAACTCGCCTCGGGTACTGTTAAGACGGCTGGCTAGCTTGCTATTTAAACCATCTGGCGAGATCGTCGCTCGCTAACGTTAGCCTACAGTTACCGTTAGCAGGTTGGTGGCTGCCTGGCGATGGCTGTGGCACATCGAGGTTGTGTCGTGGCTGGATATTTGCTCCTACTGCTGCTGGCCGGGTGCAAAGCGAGGATACACAGGCTCGCCCTGCAGGTAAGGCGACTACCTTTTAACCTTTAGCTCGGGAGCTAGCGCGACTCCGGAGTCCTCCAGGCGGGATTTTATTAGCTCCGACATGGTGTCGTGTTGTTGTGTCAGTGTTGGGTTGGAAGAAAAGTAATGAAACGTAACTGATGCTGACGGTGACGGCAGTGGGAGCTCGTGTGCTTGCGGAGCCCAGCTGTAACTGTTCAGCGGTCTCCCACTTTTTTACTTGTTCTTCTTTCCAGAATGAAACGCGGTTCGTCGTCGACCTCAACAACTTCGGCTTCTACGCTAACGGCACTCTGGACGTCAGCCTGCTGTCTCTGCGCCTCCCGGAGCAGCTGGTGAACTACAGCATGCACCCCGTAAGTGCGTGTTTGTGAGTTTGTGAGTTTGCTGTTGAATGAATGCAAGCTGAGATGCGTTTATATTAGTGTTTTCTTGCTGTCGTTTAATCTGGCGACACAACAACGAATTGATCCTACTTGCAAGTATTGCCCGTGTTGCCAAAGCCAGATATGATTTATTCCTCTATGAGCCATAAAGCTCCGTTGTTGTCCGAACACTGTTAAACACGGTTGCTCAGGGTGGCGGGTTTCCTGTGCTACCCTGAACTCAGGCACTTTTGAGGTAATCCCACATACATCATCCTGCTCAGCTTTCTGCTCTCCGCTGTCTAACAAAGGTGTAAAATGCCCTAAAATACTTTAAAAAAAAAAAAATAATGAAATTATACATTTGCGTTTTGTAAAGATTTAGGTCTGGACTTTGGGCTGAGTGCCACAGAAAGTTAAATCTTGGTCTTTTTGTAGACAATAAGCAAAACATACAGTAAGGCCAGCCTAAGTAATCCCACAGTTTCACCTGATTATCTTTGGTGCTCTGTTTTATACAGTGCAGATCCTGTTTAACAGATTTCGATAACAGTTTGCAGAAAGAAGAAGGCCCAATCAAGCCAAATGTTTTTATTTTATTTTATTTTTTTTATTTAAAAAACAAACAAAAAAACAGCAGATCTCGTAACAAGTTTATCAGTGTCACATGCAGATCATAAACAGACTTGATAACGTGACAGTAAAGTAGTCTGCAGTTTGATATTCAGTACTTTATGTCTTCAGGTGTCAAGAGCTCATCAGTGTTCAGCCTCGTCACATCATTTATGGATTGTTTCTGCCAACATGGCGGAGCGTGGCATGAATGGAGCGAATTGAATGGTTGACAGAGTATTAGAACAACGTACCAACATTGGAACACAGTATTTTTTTTATCGAGTAAGTAAAGGATAATGCCCGACGAGGTGTCCATAATCAGGAATTAATTGACGATGGGGAAGGACGGTTGCCTTCGCAGAGTTGAAGGACATTGTCCCGCTTATACCATAGTTAAGGCCATTAATTTATATTTTCATGTGTTTTGCAATCAAAATCAAAAGTTTTTCACAAGCCATAACCCAGTTTCCCTGGTAACACCTGAGGGTTTGACTAATACCTGGAACAATCATTACCATCACATATGGTTCTTATGCAATGGAAGCGTTGTTCACTACTCCAGTAAATAGGACAAACCTTAGATACAACTTGGCAACGGGAGATATATTTCTAGTCCGCTCAGCTATGAGCCAGAAAGTTATGCCAGCAAGATTCAAAGTCAACAGACCGCTTCACTGGAACTACTTACTAGGTGTCCTTTGTCAGGATTTAATGGACACCCTGCAACCAATCAGAATCGAGTATTCACCCAGACCATGGTTTAAAGAAAATAAATGACTACTAGATATAAATATGTGGTCTATTCTCTATCAGTCAAATTAAGTTTAAAAAAAAAAAAGAAAAGAAAAAAAAGACAAATGTTTTTGCCTAAATATGGTACGATGGTAGTGATAATTGGCTGTATAATAAAAGCAAACCACTTAGCCGAGTTGTTTATAAGTTGGAGAATTGAGATAACCTCCATTTTATATTTAGACTGTTTTTGTCTTGAGTATTCAAAGATCACTGTGGGCGGTGTTGTCCCTGAGGCAATTTAGTGGAGTAAGTGTTTTCTAGGAGCAGTGAAATGTCAGGCCAACTAAACTCAAAACAAAAACACCAAAGAAAAAGTAGATGCATTTGCATTCTAGCTTGTTGGATGAGCGGTTTCGCCTGTAGCGTTTTGTCTGCTTATTTGTTTTGGCCATTGGACGCTGGTGGAAAACATTGGGAGCTCTTAAATGGAGCCAGAGTTATAATATATATGGAGTGTGGAATGATGACACTAAATTGTAAATGGGCCACGAAGAGTGAATTATTGAATATATAGTGGAAATCATGTGCTTTTGACCCATTGACTGACCACATTTATAACACTCTCATTAGGTTGGTTTCAGCCTCTCCAGGTCTCGGGTGAATGGAGTCTTGTCCTACACAGTGAGTACAGCCAATCGTAAATATTCTGTAGAACATTACACTCGGTTACTTTCAGACTTGTTGTAATTCGTCATACTAGGAAAACATTTGTCTTATATCCTGTATTATTAATGCCACTAATGTAAGATACTGATACATCGGATTATTGATATTAAAAGATAGGTTTAGTGGTGGGCCGTTCAAATGTTATTATTTGACAGTTTGTTGTGTTTTTTTTCCAGGCAGAGGAGTCGGAGACATGCCCGCTCACTCTCTCAAAGCTGACCAACAACGAGCCTCTCCTTTTTTTTCTTATTGATATCAACACGCTCAGGTGTGTATGTTTGAGCACCAGTGTTCAGAAGTGTGTATTACTGTGCCCTGACAGCCTAATGTGAAGGTTGACTGCATAATGTGTGTTTGTGTGTTTGTGTAGTGTCAATGTGAGAGTTGTGACCCAGCAAGACAACCTCTTGATAGCAAAGGCAAAGGCTGAAGCACCTAAAGGTCAGTGTCGCTCACACTTTACAGCTGTCACAAAATCATTCAGCATTTTATTTTCCTTTGCAGTCATATTTAAGCACTACAATGAATGATTGAATCAATTTACACGACCACACTTGAACTATCCTGTGAGAATTTAAAAATAGGTCAAGTCTACCACCATTTGACAGGTAGCTTGATATGTCCTGTACCTGTATTTGTCTCCTGTAGGTCCGAGGAAAACCAGGGAGGTTCCTGCTAATCCAGCCAATAATCAAGACAATGGGAACAAAAATGCAGAAACAACAGATGATAAATTGAATCAGAAGAAAGAGGGTGATGAGTCTGTGGATCAGAAGGCAGGCATTGAAGAAAAAACAATGCCTGCAGTAGAAGCTGCAAAAGTGGAGGAAACTGAATTCCAGGTAAGAGGTGTTAGTGTGTCTGTTTGTGAGATCTATTCATAAAATCAATTTCTGATCTGTATTTGCTTCCAGCTGGCGAACATCAAACAACTGACTTTAGCTTTGGACAAAGTTAACGGCTCCTACAACTTCAGTGTAAGTGCACATTTCTTAACCATTATATGTGACGGAAAACAATGTTTGATGTGGTTCACTGTTTCATGACATTTTTTCTCTCTCTCTCTTCCACAGTTCCACATGGTGTTCAGCTTGCTAGCACAGGGTCTGTACAGCCTTAAGTTCCACTACTGTCGGAACAGGGAGGCTGGAGTCAAATTGCCCTATTCGTTCACTGTAAGTGGAGTGTGTTTGTGTTAGTACATGTAGGATCGGGTGTGTGCACGTGCTAACCTGAATGTATCCTCTGCAGGTGGAAGTGACAGAGAGGAATCCAGGCGGCTACCTGTCTGCAGCAGAAATTCCTCTCTCTCGCCTTTATATTGGTATGGCTGGAGTCTTCTTCACTGCTGCCATGATCTGGGTGTACACACTCATGAAGCACAGGTACACATGCATACAGTAACCCCGACACGACTGCTTACAGTATTGTGTAGCAGAATCTTTCAGCTTCCTTATTTAAAGATGCCAAATCACTTTGCAGAGTGCGTGGTAGGACTATTTGCAGAGTCGTTTTTTGCACATCCTGTGAAAAGTTGTTACAACATCCACATTATAACAAGACTAAGGGCCTCACCTGTTTGGGCTGTTTAAAATGAACCCTGGTGCGTTTGCCCGGTTAGTGCGGTTCATTTGGGCAGGTGTGAGCACAGTAATCTGCACCGAGACCCTTTAGAGGAGGTGGTCTCGGTCCTCGTTCCCACCACAAACGAACTCTGGAGCGGTTCCTTTGTGGTGGGAACGTGATTCGGTCTCGATCCGACCCAACTACCAGGTGTACTCTGCAGGTTTGAGCTAAACGGCTCCTGTAGCCAGGTGTGCTTTGCATTCTGAAAAGCGGCAGAGCACACAAACTGTTTATAGTAGTAGCAGCTAGCTGGAGAGTCTGTGACAATGCTAACATGCCAATGTAGTGGGCCTAATGTTTATCAGTTCACCATCTTAGTTTAGCATATTAGCATGCTGATATTATTTGCTAATTAGCACAACTGAGGCTGATGGGAATGTCATTGGTTTTGCAGGTATTTGATATTAGGGATCACCAGTATTATTACAGTTCATCCCGACAGGAACATGAATCTGTACAAAAGTTTCATCCAGTAGACCTTTTTCACAGCAGACATTTTGACTTGTCATAGCAGGAAAAGCTCAGGTGAAAAATGTTTTGTTAACAATGGCTGAGTTCCATTAAGTGTCCCAGTAAGCCATGCCAGTGAGCCAGCATGCACAACACCAGGATCCTAGAACTGGGTCACCTAAATGGAATGCCATTGTTTTTAATGTTATCAATTACACCTGTGTGTTTCCTGCCAAAATGTCTACCGTGAAAAAGATCTATTGTTGCTGAGATATTTCAGTCTGGACCAAAGTGGTGGACCGACATACTAACAGACCAGCAGATCGACATTTCCGTCGTCAGAGCCACACCACCAGCGTGGCTAATAACAAATGAAATGACTTTCCCCAAACTTAGAGCCTAAACTGGTAAAATGATTTTGAATATTTTTGATGCAATTTTGTTTTTAGTTACTCTCCACTAAACAACAATTAGTAACCAGCGTGAAGCTAATATAAAAATAAAATATAAATAAAAAAATGAAACAGTCCTGCTGAAGTCAGACAGGTGGACAATACTAGCTGTATGCCCAAAACAGTTGCCAAATTATTTGTCATTTGTCTGTATGATTAATAATTTCCTGAATATCACGTGTAGTGAAATTCCACTTTGAATTAATAATTGTAAAAGGCTTTTTAAATACTTGTTGGACCAAAACAGGTGCTGCACATCTACAGAACTGTGCAGCAAATGTAAGAAAGTGACTTTTTTTGGGCTAATGTTTTTCAAAGTGCCAAGAATTGCCACAGGGAATACACAACATACCAAGGACCATACTGAAACTTGAGCCGTGTGAATGATTACATCGATCACCAAAGTGATACCGATTCACTACTATATACAATATTCAAACATCTTCCCCTGTGTGCTTGTTCCCAGGTACAGCGTGTTTAAGATCCACTGGCTGATGGCAGCACTGGCCTTCACCAAGTCCACATCATTGGTTTTCCATAGTGTAAGTACACCATCACCACAGAGCAGACTATTGTCTCTATTATAGTATCTCGTGTTTGTATATCAAGGCTTTTGTTGTGATGTCTCCCCTCTCTCTGTCTCTCTCAGATCAACTATCACTTCATCAACACTGAGGGGCATCCTATTGAAGGCTGGGCTGTCATGTATTATATCACACACCTGTAAGTACAGTTTCTCCAGGATATGACGTTTAAAGCAATTCGTTTTGAATTTTTACAGTTTGTACTGATGTACTTTCCAGGCTCAAGGGGGCTCTCCTGTTCATCACACTGGCACTGATTGGCACCGGCTGGGCTTTCGTTAAATACATCCTGTCTGACAAGGAAAAGAAGATCTTCATGATTGTTATCCCTCTGCAGGTGTGTATGTGCATGAGAAATAGTGGCTGTGTGTGTGTGATTATTTGCACTCAGTGAATTTGTCTTGGTGACCCACTCACCTGTCGTCCTCCAGGTCCTGGCTAATGTCGCCTTCATCATCATCGAGTCTACAGAGGAAGGCTCCAGCGAATACTATGTGTGGAAGGAGATCCTTTTTCTGGTCGACCTCATCTGTTGCGGAGCCATCCTTTTCCCTGTTGTCTGGTCAGTGTGTGTGTGTGTGTGTGTGTGTGTGTGTGTGTGTGTGTGTGTGTGTGTGTGTGTGTGTGTGTGTGTGGACTGTCTAATGTGAATCAATTACATTTTCCATTTAAAAAAAAAAAAAAAAAATCCATTGAAAATTGAGTTAAGACTAGTTTGGAGGCTAGTGTATAGGCAGTTGGTCGTTTCCATAGTGGCTAGTTGAGATAAGAGGATCTTTATGGTAAAATGGGCCACTTTGGGTACCGTACAGCATCCAAAGTGCCCCATTTTCAGGGCATTTTGTAGAATAAATAAATACATTTAACTTAAGAGTTAAGATTGCCAGGAGACCTAATGTAATGCTCGAAAGCGGCACCATCAGCCAATCAGAGGTAAGTTGAGCCATGGCGTAGGTTCCCCTCTTCTCAGCAAAACCCACATCATGAATAGTAATAAAAACTACTCAGATTTTCAATTTGCAGTCTAAAGTCAGGTATAAAATTAAAAAACAAGTCAGTGATTGATTTTTAAAAGATTTTTTAATTAAGTGTTACATGGACCATGCATGCAAGTTTGCCCATGATGGTAAATAACATTTTCAGTCTGTGTTTGTAGTTCTCAAACATACCTGTCTTTATAGGTCTATCCGTCACCTACAAGAGGCTTCTAGCACCGATGGCAAAGGTGAGAACCTGGATCAGTTACAGACAAAAGGTTTTAGGAGTTGTAGAGATGTTCATTTTTTAAAATAAAATTTGGTCCATGTCTCTTTCAGCTGCCATGAATTTGGAGAAGCTCAAGCTCTTCCGGCATTATTATGTGATGGTAAGAAGGAGTTCAGCTCAGCTGTATTTTTCTTCTGTCCCCGACCCTCCATTCATCCATCCATCCGCAAGATCTGACCATTATTAGAATGCCAATGAGATTGAAATTGCCAACCACAATGTTGATAGCTTGATAGAGTCACAGCATTTGGCAAGGCCACTCCAGGCTTCTCATTCAGCAGAGTCACTGCTGCAGAGCAAACAACCCCACACACTGTTTGACCTATTGGATAAAGTTTAAAATGAGTTCAAGCATAAAACTGCCAACTTTGTCATTTTTGAAATTCTGTTTTCTTCTTTTTAGATTGTGTGTTACATCTACTTTACAAGGATCATAGCCATTCTGCTCAAGGTCACCATGCCTTTCCAGTGGCAGTGGTGCTATGAGGTAAGGCAGCAACAACAATGTACAGTAACAATATGACTTATTACTTAAAAGAGCGCTTGTTTGTAAAAGGTCAAAGACATGTTCCTTACTCTGACTCAACAGTGACTGGGCATAATTGGCTGGAAGTTTTACTTGGATCTATGCCAGTGTGATGTTGGCAAACACATTACAAATTTAAAGCCCTTTAATATTTAGCAAATGGCCAAGAACACAATTCCCCCCTCCAGAGGTTTGATAGGATATTAGCATTACTGGAAGGAGGAAATGTTTCAGGCTACACTGATTAAATCATGTGACCTTTTGTATAGCCTATCAGCTTTAAGAATGAGTAAAAGCACAGGGGCTAAGGAATTTATATTTGAATAATCTGATACCAGTAATATGAAGCTTGTTTGGGAAGAAATGTATTTATTTTGACAAAAACAAATGGGCAGGTAGCTAGAAGCTATTGGCAGCTGTTGAGCACTGCTGTGAGCAGTATTCACCTTTATTACTGGTGCACGCATCTTAATAATACTTCTACCATCTGTCATTAAACACACACACTGTCATGTTTTTTCAGTTTCTGGTCGAGGTGTCTACTCTCATCTTTTTTGTGTTGACGGGCTACAAGTTCCGACCAGCGTCCAATAACCCCTACCTCCAGCTTCCCCAGGACGAGGAGGACGTAGAGATGGATGAAGTGTAAGCATACACTGTCTCACCTTCCATTTAATCCTTTGAACCCTAGACTGTTTTTTGCTCATTTTTTACTCTCTTTATTTATAGTACAGTCTTATGGCACAGAATGTCTCACACAATGTCTACACAGGCTGCGTAGTGAAAGAAAAATAGTAAATGGCTTCCAAAGCTCTCCACTGCAGGGACCAGGGTATAAATTAAGTTTCGGGGACATTATTTTACCCCCCAAAAAGTCCCTGTTCGGGGGGTAATACACACACACACACACACACACACACACACACACACACACACACACACACACACACACACGCGGACAGGAGGAGCCAGAGATTAAACCGCTCTACCTCCTGAGCCACGGCAGCAGAGGAGGACTGAAGCTGCTTTCATAACGCTGACAGGAGTTATATAAATGCAAGTTGTTGTTGTTGTTATTATTTAGGGATGTGATTTTTCCGGATTAATTACGACCTGAAAATGTGACCCATGTGAATCATGCATGGGTTGAGTCGGGTTGAGTTGAGCCCCGACGCTTTTTCAGAACGTATTATTCAGTGTATGTCAGTGTTGCCAACTCTCACGCTGAGACACGTTCACGTTCAGTCTCACGCTCTCATGCTGCGCAAACAATTCTCAGGCCAAAACACTGCGACAGCAACAGAGATGAACAGGCGAGCGTACGTACCCTTGGTTACGTACTGTAACCCCCATTCTATGAGTACAGGCTCTTAAATTGCGATATGTGCGCGACGCTTATCGCCGTGTTGAAAGCTGTTCTGGCAGAAAACCCTGTGCTGGAGCGCAGAAGGCGTTCAAGCAAGCTAGTGAGTGAGTGTTCATTTTTAGCTGAGTGAGTGAAAGCTAAGTAGCTAAAATTACTAGCTAGTGTTTGCTTATCTGCTAAGTTAATAAGCTAGTTAATGTAGCCAGCTGTCAAACTTAGTGCTGGTCTAGACACATGCAGCACTTGGCTGTATGAATGGTTGCTTTTCAAGTAACGTTAATCCTTATGATTACTGTGATTACTCTGATTACTGTGAATAACCACATTTAGATAATAGCTTGATTAAAGAGTTTACATGGTTCGTAGTAATACCCTGGGTTTACATCGGTTAATTGGATACTTGATTAGCTATTTTGTAAGGGTGGCAGTGAGGACAGTAATGTTAGCTGTGTCTTTCTGCGCTCGCGCTTCGGCTCTAGTTGTCTGCCTTGCACAAAGCAGATAGTCACACAAGTAACGTTAGTCAGACTGAATGTAAAAATACACATTATTTTGATATTGATAACTGTGTGATTAAAGCACTATAAATAGTTTTGCTGCATTTCTATGTGAGACCAAATGAAGGGAATTGACAGACTATTACATTCTGAAGATAATTTCTTTTTTTTTTTTTCAGCATACATGGATTTATGGCCAGGCTAACACTGAACAGCCCTGAGGTTAAATCTATTGATGAGGGGGTTAAAATAGGTTTAAATATAAAAAATATGAAAAAATAAATCAAAACTATAACAACAAAAAAAAAATGAATGTCTTGGGTCATACTTTGCCATCCATATGATAATTGTAGAACCGCCACCATATTTTAGGGACGGGGGGGCTGGCTCTCCTGTTTTTTTGTCCTTTGCCAATCACATGCCTAATTATTATTATTATTATTATCTTCAGTTATAAAGAGCGTATTTTTTGTTTCTGTGATTCTCCCTCTTTTATGGATGTCTATTTGTGATGTATATCAGAGATACCACTATCAATGGAAAGAGTAAATCACACTGATTACATGAGTATGTGTGTGATGGCCATGTGGCCACCAGAGTTGTCTCTCTAGTAAGGCTGGCTTTTTTTGTTTGCATCAATCGGGTACAAAGGGTTGATTAAAAGTAAAAAAGACTCTTTAAATAAAGTGCTGTTGCTCTTCTCTGTTTCTCCCTGTGTCCAGAGTGACTGAGTCAGGTGCACTGGAGGGTATTTCCAAAGTCAAGAAAACGTGTAACGGACGCGAGCGCCAGAAAGAGTCCACCTTGTGAGCGGCAAGCTGCATCTTTGGGAGGGGGGACCCACTAAACATCCCCAGGCCAGCTGGTAGAAAGGGATGCACACGGACCAAGGCTCCCCATCCCCCTCCCAGTGACAGCTTTTCTTTTGAAACTCTCTTAAGTGGTTGCAGTGCCCACTGTCTGGCTATGCAAAAAAAAAAAAAAAAAATAGACTAACTTTGTTGGACGCTCTCCATTTCCTTGAACACCTCCACCCAGAAACTCTGAAGGGTTTCAGAAAGAGACGGGCTCCTGCCACATGGATGGGTGGAGACATGGAAAGGAGCCCTGACGTTCTTTAGTTTTCATCTCTCTCTCTCTCTCTCTCTCTCTCTCTCTCTCTCTCTCTCTCTCTCCAAAGATATTTACCATTTTAGAGAAAGACTTGCTTTCCATTGTGTTTCTATCGGCTATTTAAAACGGTACTTCTGCAAGCCTCTTAGCTGTACCATTTGGTGTGATGTGAGTACACGTGTGTGAATGTGATGAGACGACACAAGATTTGGACGCAACAGTTTTTTTTTTTTTTCCTTCCCTTTGGAGACAATGGCCCATACTCAGGTAAAAGGCTAATCATTATATATTTAAAATTTAGGCAACAATCTTAACATGTTAATTCTCTTTCCCACTAGTCAGGGGTCAGTTAATGTCCCATCGATCATTATATAACGTCATCACCACACAGTACAGTATTTGTTACTTTTTTCTCATATATATTTGATTTGTGTATTGAAATATATGGATGTAAGAGGTATATTTCAATATATTTACTTATTGCATATTGAAATGTTATATTTCAGTATTATTGTTTGTGTTGGAGAGGTTAGAGCTCCTCCCAGTCCGTCACGCGGACTGCTACTGTAATTTAGTGCTTCAGTGGTTGAGGTCAACTCACATCTCCGTGAATTCAGCCCAGCTGGTGACATGTGGACCTCCTTAATGAGTAAAAAGGTTTTTGGATCAGGATATGAAATAACTATAAGTGATGGCCCAACTTGTGTTCAACGACGGCCTTGTTTTTTATTTTTATTTTTTTCCTTTTTGGCCATGCTGTGCCGATGTGGGCAGAGAAGTGACCTAACTTATCATTTTTTGAATTTGTCTGCTTTTGGTTTTACCTTCTTGCTCTTGATGTAAAGCTTATTTTATTAATTATTGATGACTTATTGGTGAAAGACCAGAAACGTGTGCAGCCGGGGCGGGGTAGATGGCCATTTTGTAAATAATTTACAGAGGAAGACTGTCGATACAAAAGGAGGCACATAACACTTTCATAAGAACTGTATAGAGGCTTTATAGACGGTGCTTCGGACAGCAATGACACAGGTTCAATTTCAATTAGATTTTTTGATTCCTTTAAAAACAGAGGGGAAGAGTAGATGTGAGGAATCAAGGAAAGACTACCGAGATTTAACCACAGACCTGGACAGGGGTGTCTGATAGAGCTACACAGTGTTTACAGACTGTTAATGTGGATAGGAGTAAACAGTCAGTAAACCAGTTGAGCAGCAATGGTTTTATGTTTGTTACAGAGGGCTGTTTGATGTCTGTGTGAACTGTCACAATAAAGCTGGTGTTCTGGAAAGGTCTTAAATGAAGCTGTCATCTGTATATAATATATAGATATACATCTTGATGCAATTTTATTTTATTTTTGAAGCTGTGTTTACAGAAAACTTTAGCAATTTTAATATTGCATTTCCATAAAGAAGGGAAACATAAAAGAAGAGCGACCAAAATCGATGCCACAGAGGCAAATATCTCCTGGCTTGAAGTCGCTAATATGGCTCAAACTGCAAAAATGCAGAATCCTACACATCCCATAATGCAACTCGATTGCATCTTTTTGTTTGACCCTCCCGGCCAGGCTGATGTCCTTGTCTTTCGAACTCAACACCCTCAGTTTGTAAAACAGGCTTTCACACCTGCCCCATGGTTGAAATGTGTTAATTTACATCAT
Organism: Macquaria australasica; assembly: GCA_005408345.1. Lineage (NCBI taxonomy): Eukaryota > Metazoa > Chordata > Actinopteri > Centrarchiformes > Percichthyidae > Macquaria > Macquaria australasica. The sequence continues at coordinate 28,408 of SEMN01000431.1, read as the reverse complement.
GTTGAGAAACAAACTAGTTTACCATGGCTACCAAAGCTCCCTCCCCTCTGGTCTCCTGCCTAATCCACAGCTATACTTGCATGTTGTTGTCCAGAGCTCATCTGACACCTTGTGTCACTACACATTCAAGAGACAAAGATTTCTTTAAAATATTTCTGTATCCGAGAGTATTTGCCCCTTTAGCAAACACTTTAGATCTATGCATTTCATGTGCAGATGCAGGTGCAGATGCCATTTAGTTGCACACAGTTTGAAAATCTATTAAACCAGCACAGTAAATATCAAGTTTGCATAAATTTGTGTAAAAGTTACATGACTGAGGCATGGCAAACTTTTCAAATGAATCTGCACTTAAAGAAAACACTGAAAACATATTTTATCAATCACCTCTTCATACGACGGACAGGGTCCTAATCACAGTTTGATTTCTGCCAAAGCTGAAACAGTTTTATTATTTCATGTTAGGGGTGTTTGTATTTGTGTTTTTTCTGTGTCTTTCTCTGGTTTTGAAGTGGGTGGGGCTCAGTTGGAAAAATATGATGCCAGGTGTTTTGTGTGTTAAACTCTGACTTAATAATAACTTTGAAAACAACTTTGATTTGTTGCTTATTTAGTCATTTAATATTATAGATAAATATTATAGATAATAGGCAAAAGTGAATTCTGTGCCCAGCACAGTGTGCTGGATTAAACAATTTAAGCAAGTTTCCAGAGTGGAGCTGCAACAATTAGTCAATGAATTGATTAATCGATGACAAAAATCTGCAACCATTTTTTAAGAGTTAAGTGATTCTTCAAGCACAAATGGCAAAAATCAAGAATTCCAGCTTCTCAAAGTGAATATTTTCTTTTTCACTTTTCTATCTGAACATGTCTGGGTTTTGTATTGTTTTGCTTGGACAAAACAAGACATTTGAAGACGTCAATTTGGACTCTGGGAGCTTGTGAAGCGCATTTTTCCTTTTGACTGATATTTTACAGACCAAACAATAAATCCATTTATCAAGAAAATTATGAAAATAAGCGTTAGTTTCAGAACTTTTCCAGAGTCTACTAATTCATTTTCATAGCATATCTAAATAAATGGAAACCACTTGGTACCTGAAATGGTAATACAATCCGAAAATCCTTAAACAAATACATCAAAAAATCTAAAACTGTGGCATGTATTCGAAAATTGTCAGGAAAAATGTCAAATATCCATAATTTTTAGTTGAGAGGTGGAATATGCCAAACACAGTGGTATGGTCCTTTAAAGTAAGCTTTTTGCAGAGCGTGCATCTCCCATTATATCTCTAAATACAGCTCAATTTTGCTGTGCAAACATACTGTAGGAGCAGTGTACATTTGGGACTTCCTCGTCTCCATCCTCTCATGTCTCAACAGCATGATGGGTTAATGATGGCGGATTCTTGACTAGACTTCCTAATCTCACTGCTGCAGCGCTGCATGGAGGTGAACTCGCGGTAATAGCTGGCACATATCATCTGTCCAGTGTCGGGCCAGTAGTTTGCAGCCTGGTGCTCAGCTCAGCCCCGCCCTCCTGCGAGCTTCAGGCAGACGCCGGTCCTCACTGCAGTCCGCAGTAAATCCACCGGTGCCCGTCCGTCAGAGTGCAGCAGACTGCAGTCTCCATCACACTCCGCCTCCCTGCGCTCCCCTGGCAGGTGGAAAGGACACACACGTGGCCGTGACAATGTGAGTATCAGCTCTTATATATTATAGTTTAAATAAATACCACACAGGTAGATTATGAGAAATGTCTCCAGGAGTGTTTGTCCATTTAGCTGATGCGCATTTTAGCGACTTTTCTGCAGCGTCATGGACAGGTAGGGTAAAGTTGATTTTTGCGTCATTGTTTGTGATCCGTTGTGCGTGCATGGAAATCTTTTTACTAAATATTTTACATGCTGCTGTAACATTTGTGCAAAAACATAAATCCAGCAGCAGATAGACACGAAACTGAACTGGCCGAGTGTGTTTTGAGACAACCCATGTCGTCCCTAAATAACCTTATTTTTTCTAAAGCGGTTTGAAATCAGGTGTTTGGTTAAATTAAACTGTTAAAAAGAAGGTTATGATGAATTGGATGTAATGAGCTACTGAACGCTTTTCCTCCATGACCTCAAAATGCCTTTGATTTTGGAAAGGCAGAGCCTGATGATGCAGCAGATCTCTCTCTCTCTCTCTCTCTCCTCTTTGCGTCGCTCTGAGCAGGAAAACGTGTCCCATTTCATCTCTGCAGTGCAAACACTTGAATGCAGCAGACTGACACACACACACACACACACACAGCTTTTTAAAATCTGTCAATCAAAATCTGACAGTTTAAAAATGTTTTAGACCAGATTTTTAAAAGATTTTCATCCTTGTTTTTCATTGTACAATATCAGCCTGCTGCTCTTCTCTTATTGATCCCTGTGCTATTATACTGTGCATTTTAATGAAGAGGTATGATGTGTCCTTCCTCAGGGCTTTCATCTCAGTCTTGGCGATGCTGGCCCTAGTGGTCTCTGCTGAAGGAAGTGTTGGGTAAGTCGATCGCTTCAGACTGATGGATGGATGTACTTCGTGGCCAAAAGTATGTAGACATCCTAACATTACACCTATATGTAAATTAAACTATTACAAATGAATTTGGCAGACACTTTTGTCCAAAGTGGCTTACTTTTTTGTTTTTCCTTTGCCACAGTGGGAGGAATTTGGAGTTTATATAGTGTGTTATACTTGTATAAGAATAGTTTGACATATAGGCAATCCATTAATCCATTAGTCGTAGGATTGGTGGTTCAATCCATGACTGCAGATAATAACACCCAAATTACAGCCACCACATGTGATATGTGATTGTTGAACACCTAATTCCAAAACAAAGGGCGTTAATCTGCTGCTGCAACAGCCTCCACTCTTCTAGGAAGGCTTTTAACCGGCTGCAGGGATTTTTCAGCCACAGAAGCATTAGTGGGGTCGGGCACTGTTACATTACCAGATGTTACTTGAGCAGGGACTTCTGGCTGTTCCAAGGTCAAGGCTGAAAACTAAAAGTGGTCGCGCGTTTGCCTTTGTTGTTGCTCAACAACCAGCAACAACCAATTAATTTTCTTCGGGTTTTCTTGATTTTATAGCTTTTACTTTGTGGGTTAGACGCTTAATTTTCCTTCTTTTAATATATTATCTTTTCTGATTCCTCTATCTCCCTCTATCCCATTTCGTCTTCATGTAAAGCCCTTTGTAATTTCTGTTTTGAAAAGTGAATAAAGTTTGCTTGCTTGCTCACTTGCCGCTGATGTTGCGTGAAGCGTCCTGGCTCCAGTTCATCCCAAAGGTGTTGGATGGGGTTGAGGTCAGGGCTCTGAGCAGGCCAGTCAAGGTTCTTCCACACCAAACTGGGAAAAGCATATCTTTATGGCCCCTTATTCCCTTGTGCACGAGTGTATGGTCATGTTGAAACAGGGAAGGGCCTTCTGCAAACTGTTGCCACAAAGTTGGAAGCACATTGTTGTCTAAATTTAAAATATAATTGTATGCTCTAGCAGCCTATAGCCCAAACCATGAAAAATAGCCCCAGGACAAAAGTAAACAACCCTGTCCATTTACTTTTGGCCAAATAGTGTGGATAAATAATAAAATGAATTCTGTTATCACTCTATTATAGACCGAGTACCAACAACAGCTTTTGCACAGAGTCAAAGGAATGTCTGGAATATGAGCTGGTCTGCAAAACAGATGAATATGAGGTGAGTGGTCGCCCTGTCAAACAGCACATACACCTTCCCATCGAGCTGTTACTTACTACTACAGTCTTGTTCTCTCACTTCCCTGTGTGTGTTCAGGTGCGACACTACAGCCCCACTCGCTGGGTGTCGACAGATGCCGAAGCCTATTTCATGGGTGTGGGTGCAGCCATGGCCTTCAGGAGACTTTTCCAGTACATCACTGGAGCCAACGAAGGAGGTAAGGACAGAAGCAGAAGCAAAACTTAAAGAGTGTGCTCATTTTGTGTGTTGTGTGTTTATTCTGTGTGTGTGTGTGTCGTGGGCAGGCATCCAGATGGAGATGACCGCCCCTGTCCTGGTCAAGATCCCAGAGGAGACCAAGATGTGGGAGCCGGCTGTCTACACGCTCAACTTCCCGCTGCCGGCAGCCTATCAGGGGAAGCCGCCGGCGCCCACCAATGACAAGGTGAGCTGACAGGTGGTGAGGGATGTGGGAGAGAGAGCCTCTAGGTGCAGGGTGAGGCGGTGTTTCTGGTGAGCTTACCCTTGCCAGTCACAAGGTCAAATGCTTTTATCCTCCCGGTGTCTGTGTGTAAATTGATCGTTGATTTTTTTTTTCCTTCAAGATCAATAGAGAGTATTGATAGTATTGCGTGTACAGCAGTGCTGCTTTCACTCCCTCAGCAGGATAGAAATAGATGATGCTGTCTCATGATTGTATCAGTGCTGCTGTCCTGTATCTGTTTTATGATTTCATGATCTAATGTCTGTGCAAATGTACATTATTGATCATCTGTAGATATCCACAAATATTCAATCAATTAATAACCCAAATATATTCAGTCCAGTGTTAGCTGTAGGTCTATTGGAGTCTCATGTTGTAATGATTTCTACCAATTTATTACACACCAAAGTATGCACTCTGTAACTTATATTTTTATTTATTTATTATTTCAGTTAAGTCTAGTCTATAATCATGCTTGTTTTGTTCCTCCTTTACTGGCTGTGACTGACAAACCTTTACAGAACAGAACATATCCATTGTCTTGATTCGCCATAATTATAGACTATACCTAATAATTAAGCTAATAGTACCTGTTATATATTTAAGTTTCAGCTCAATGACTGACATCAGTTTAATTGATCATTTCATATATTTTATTTTTTCAAATAATCATTAATCACAATACATTTTTTTAAAGTCATGATATACTTTTACAACTTAAGGTTTAAGGAGATTGTTTTCTCATCCAGAGTTTTCATTCAGTATATTAGATTACGTTCATATTCATTTAATTTGGTGGTCTGACAATATGGAGGAGTAAATCTGAATTAGAAAATAAATAAGTGAGTAAATACAATGCCCAATAAATCAACAATAATGTAAAAAAAAAAAAAACTTATTTATTGTAGAAAACATCTATAAATGTGTAATACATTGATTTCACATTAGTTTGTCTTTACAGGTAGCTTGGGATTTATTTTTCCACCTGAAGAATTTACAAAACTCATCACAAAAGACTCGTATCCCCTTTTCTCTATCTCAAATTAATTATCTCAAATAACATTAAAGACTCCCTCCAGACATGTATTCAAACATATATACAAATAGTCTGCTTGAAACAATAATGTGCGTCTGATATGTTTTTTCCTAAAAAAACAAAACAAACAAACTATAATTTCCACATTAAAATCCTTAAAAAAGGCATCTTCTCCTTCTAGCTAATTACAAATTCCAGAATCTATAAATATGCAAATTTTGTTAATTTCTAAAGTTTTCCTGCTGGACACAAGATGTCTCCTACTTCACTGTGAAGTCCATTCTCAGTGTATGTGCACTGGCGGCCTCAAGTTTCCACATCACACTTGTATAAGTTGAATATTGAACCAGGATTGGCTTCCAAACTATTTGTGATGTCACAAATCACGCTCGTAGGCCCGCCCCCTTAAAATTAGATTTTTAATGAGCTCATAGAAACTTTCCACTTTCAGCAGATGAATGTGAAAACATCCTTCTAGTGTTAAACTCTGCACAGACATCGTTCTGCACAGTGACGCTCAAACATTCAACTGGAGGAACAAGAGGTGGAGGGGAACTTTAAAAATCCACATTCAGCCCATTTAGAATTCAGGTTATTCAATGGGTGTCAGTTATGTGTTTATATATTGTAGAAAGTGCAGTAATTTGGTTGTCATGTCTTTAAGATTGTCTGTCACTCACACAGTAAGAGCTCCTAGCTCCAGTTTTGGCTGTTTTCAAACTTGCAGCCATAACAGCTATGTGGTAAAGTGTCTTAAGCTGCAATTCTGCTATTAGCCAATGGATCCTGGCTCCAAAACCTCACACTGTATTGATGTATTTCCACAAAAAATTCAGGATCTCAATAGTCAATTTCACATTTTTCTGACATGCATCTTTGCTTTAAGCTCTGCATATGTGTTCTCTCACACATCTATTTGGAATAGTTTTTTGTGCAGCCTTGCCTACTCTCTGCCGTATCTACTGTGATGTATGATGTGTCAAAGCGTGACTGCTAATGCTGTGTCTCCTGCGCCTCCTGCACAGCTGTATTTCACTGAGATGCCAGAGATGGACGTCTATGTGAGGAGTTACGGAGGCTGGATGCTGTCCGTCACCTCCAGGCTTCACGCTCACCTGCTGACTAAAGAACTGGGGAGAGTCCGAGCGTCCTACAACCACAGCTACCACTATGGAGTCGGCTATGACAGGTATTACTCACGTCCACGAATACTTTATCATTTCTAACTTTCTTCTTGGGAATCACGACTATTTCGCGCTCTAGTTCTTTAATATTGTCCTCCAAGTTTTGCACATAAGTTTTCTGCAAAACCCCTGCCAAATTGTACTTTTTGATATTTTGTATTGTTGTTGATATAAACGGCCATAACTCTTAAATGCACTGCGGAGTTGCAACCAAATTTAGACGACAGGTGCATAAACCTAGTGTGTTTCTGTAAAATTTAATAGTATTTCCCTTTTGAGATGGCGCAACACCACCATGATAAACTGAAATAGCCACAACTGAGTGGCCATGATTCTGACTTACTTGTAATTTTGCACAAGTCATCCTTGTACAAAGACCTCATATTCCAGCAGGATTCATTATTTTAAATAACAGTTGCCATCAGCCAATCAGCATGACTATTATTATGTGGATTTTGATGCAAATCTGGATCCATATGCAGATTAAAAGCAAATTTCCATTATTAAAGTAACCAGTTTAGAAGATTGTGTAGCCTGAGAAAATCAGTCTTGACAGATTACACACACACACGGCACTCACTTCTAACTGTTGTGTTCGTCTCTCTTGCTCTTTCCCTTTGTGTGTGTGTGTGTGTGTGTGTGTGTGTGTGTGTGTGTGTGTGTGTGTGTGTGTGTGTGTGTGTGTGTGTGTGTGTGTGTGTGTGTGTGTGTGTGTGTGTGTGTGTGTGTGTGTGTGTGTAGTCCCTTGAAGCTGCTGAACAGGCACAACGAGGTGTGGTATGTGGCCGAGGGGGAGATAGTTTGCACAGATCCACAGGAACCGACCCCTGCACACACACCCAGGCCGACTCTGACCAACTCACCCACAGGCTCTGCGTCTGACCCTCTCCCACACACACTCTCTGATTCGCCCTCATTAACCCCCTCCAACCTATCCTCAAACACAACATCCAACTCTTCGTCCCAAACGCCCTCCGACACACCCACTCTCCCGCCATCTAATGCTCCGCCTAGTCCTTCATCCGACCTGCCCGCTGATGCCACGTTCAGCCATCCCCCCACCTCCGCCCAGATCCTGCTGGACCCAACAACCAACTCTTCTGATCCCGTCTCTGTGAGTCTGTCCCTGGAGCCCCAGTCTGACGCTGCCCTGTGGAACAGCACAGCCCACAGCTCTGACAGCAGCCCTGTGGTCGAGCCAAACGACGCTCATTAGCAACAGTCAAATTTGACTGGAGCAGCTATATTAACATGGAATCTAAATAGAAAAGAAGCAGTGGAGGTGTTGCAGAAAAATGAGTGAATATGTGTGATAGATGGACAAGCTGTTCTCTTCCTCCTTATCTCTCTACAGTATTCCTACGTATTACACCAACTCCTCCATATGGCGCTTAGTATTTAACTATATGTTCTATCACAGCTTTGCACTTGCAGCTTCCTGTATCAGCAAACACGTGCTTGTCCACTTTGTCGTTCTGTTGTGGCTCTGAGGTTATCATACAGCTGCATTATAGACTGAAGTAAGATGTATGTATTAGTTAGAAAGTTAGAATTCAAGGTTATTGTGTAGCTGAAGGCAGGGATAGATGCTGTTTAACATCAGTTTAACCCTAAAACTAACTTAGCAACTAATAAGACTTCAATGGAAATAGGTCTGTAACTGGTGAGTAAAGTGTATACTGAGACTAACCACAGTAGGCAGATATATCAGAGTAAACCTTAAAAACCATAATGTGTTCTAGCCACTCTTGTAAATGGAGTTTGATTCTGTAATTAGTGATTCTTCAACGTTTCTGTCAATAGTTTCCGACCATAACATCCTACAAGCTCTCTGTTTGGATTTGTGTGAGTTCATTTTATAAAATATGTGGTGAATCATTATAAATTCAGCGTGCACATTCATTGGGATCTTTGATGCAGCCTTAAACATAATTACTAATATGGCTCTATATAAGAGTGTAGTTTATGAACCTTGGATCTAACCTTTTTTCCCAGTATTTGTGCCCAAAAGTGCCTGTAAAAACATTAGCCATATGTTTCGCAAAACTTATCATCTCAGTATTTTAAATCAGTTTTCAGGTAATTAGAGTAAGCAATTTGATATTACAAAAAAACAGCAATAAATATTTTCACATCTTTGAATTACAGTAGGTCTAACCCACACAAGTCAATTCCAAACCTAAGTGTAAAAATTAAATATTTACAAAGATTGATTTTTATTTGCTGCTAATGTTTCAGGAATTAATAAGATGACCTAAAATTCAATTTTGACTACTGCGATTAGTTTTGCGTTCACTTTTTCCACAAGAAAAAACATTAATGTATCAAAATGTTTAAAATTACTTCCCCTAAACTTCTCAAGTCCATGGTATATCATGCCTTCCCACATTAAATTAAAGGTACCCTGCAGAGTTTTTGACCACTAGTGGTGCTGTAGAGCGATGTTGTGTTCTACCAGCACACGGGTGACATGATAGATATTTTGGCTGACAGCAGAAGGAGAAAAAGATGGCAAGAAAATCTAAACAGAAACTTAGAAAAGGCTTTCCAAATGTTTTGAGGTAGGAAATACATTCAGTGTTTGTCAGGCTTCAAGGATATAAACAAAAGGTTTTGATAAGAGATGTTGAATGTTAACTAAACCGTTAGTTTCCAATGGAAATCCTACAGGGTACCTTTTAACCTCGTTTTTGCACACTATAGAAAGTAAGGCCCTAACTTTATTCTGGACTAATGTTAAATCCTAGACATACTTTTCTATGTATCCGTACCGACAAAATCAGTCCACAACAATCCCTAATCGTGTAAAAGCTACTGAGTCTAATCTAAAAGTGGTAGGACCGCCCCAAAGATCCCAAAGAGTTATGCCTGATCAACCAATGCAATAAGAGTTATATCAATTAATAAATTAAATTAACTATTTATGCGCATCTGAGCTACATACTGTGTGTACTGAGGAAGGTGCAATAAAAAACCATAACAAACTCTTGTTGGACTCCTTGTATTATTGGTATCTCTGGACTTGATTAGATGAATTGCCAAATTCTGATGATCTGAGCAGGTCCTTAAATGTTTTGCCGTTATGTTTAGGATTTGAAATTCCTTACTTTGTCGCCATCAGGTGGTAGTATCAGGTATAACACTGTGGTAGACAGCAGCACACACTTGCCTTCACCTGCCCTTTGGAGTACATCTTGCTCCAGGATCTGCACCTGCTCCAGGTAGGCACTTTGTGTAAAGTTTATAAGGTAATAATATGTCAATGTTGTATTTTTAGCTTGTTGCACTGCCCCAAGTGGCTGAAAAATGTATTCATGCAGAATTAAGGAATGTATCTTCATTTTCTTGCTTTCTACAATGCAAAGCGTTGCATCACTGCCAATTTTGGTTCTCAAACCTCCGCAGTGATATCCCCTGAACTCAAAATGCCACCTCTCCCACCTCCAACCCTGATACCACTGCTGAAACTGAGCTCCCGAAGCTGCCGCTGACCCCTTAATGGACCTCAGCAATAGCGCACATGTGGATCCCGAAAATGCATAAAGAAGCTGACTGGGAACTTCTGTTTACAGGCCAGAATCCTAAACTTTATCACGAATGTCTGACTGCTGTTAACCAGTGTCACATCTTAACAAGACACACATTCAGGGTTGGTTACGCAGACTGCCCTCAACAAGATCTCATTTGTCAGCGCGAGAGAAACAACAGGCCATGTGTGTGGAGCAGGAAACCAGGAAGAAAGAACAAAAGAGAGAAGCAGCTTGATCAGTGGAGTTTAATCCAGTCTGTTATTTCATACACGAATGCTGGTCTGAAACACAACAATTTAATTGTGTGCACTCTACCAAGGGTAGTGATGGGGTTCGATAACAATTTATCAAATCTAAATCCAATTCTGAATCCGCTTATTGAATCCGAATCCCTTATCGAATCTTTTTAGGTTGTTTGTTTGGTGGGAAATGCATTTCTCAAAACTTAAAACTATGTACAGTTTGTTTTCACTCAGTATCATACCTAAACCAGGGAGATTCTAGTGTACATATTTACACATTTTGTCACTGCTCTGTGACATTTATTAACCCTGTCCTGTTACAGTGTAACACCGGCAGTAGGCTGATAGGCAGTGCACTCATCCTTCTCGAGTTATCAAAAATGCCAGTTCTTACTTTAACATGATGGATGGTAGATAATTATTTAAGCAAGGAAACACTCGTTCCCTCCTTTGTCATAAGTACCTTGCACGCAAATATAGGATTTCGCAGTTGTTTCAGTGACTTTGAAACGTTTAAGTTAAGGCGGTCCATCATGTTCACTCAGTCAGTCTCGTTAACAACTGTGTCGTTGAGTTAGCACGTGTTTATATACGTCACCTTTTCTTTTCTTTGCAGATGCCTGTAGTGTCTACAAGAGGCTATCTGAGAGAGAATCTGAATGAAAGCTTCGATAAGGGATTCGTTGGCCGCGGTGCTTAACAAATCCGGGTATTTTACCAACATGGAACCAGCTATCGGAACCCATCCCTAACCGAGAGCGCAACAATCCCGGTACTTCTAAATGTAAGCTTGGCATAACACGTCATCTTCAATATGCTATTAGGTCAGTGTTGTTTAATTGGCATCTGATGCTCATACATATACCCATTATCAACATAGTTTCATCAAACAGTTTTCACTGTCATATTATTTTGAAATAAGCTTATAACACATACAGTAAATAACCATTCATGCTGTGGTAATCATCTCTGAAAACCACTGACACATTTACAGATCTTTGACATTCACTTCTGCTCTCTGCATCACATGGTTATGGCTATCTTTCATTTTGCAAAACAAATGTACTTTGATCCACCTACTAATAGTCGTACAAAATAAAAGTCCTGCCAGTCACTCTGACACGAGAAGGCATTTTCTCTGTTGTTTGGCTTAATGCATAAAACTGGTTCTACTTGAGGACTTCAGTCCACAGAACCAGAGAGGGAACAGACGGTAATCGTGCGGCTTATGAAAGTCAGTGTTTTTCAATAGACAACTTAATAAAGTTCCCTTTTCCGAAAGAGTTTGTACTTCAAACGATGAAAGTATAAGTAATGAGACTTAAGTAACTCTTCCTTGTGCAATTAACTTAACATTTTACAAAACCTTCCTCTGTACACTCTGGATATGAGTGTGTCTCTGTTCAGGAAAAGAAAGTTGTGCTGTTAACATTTTCATGCACATTAAGGGGGGGGGGGGTACAAATCATTTTTTTAGATTTTGTATTTGTAGTAAAATCCAAGGGCAAGAGAGGTAAGGTGTATGTATGCACACACATGGCTAAAGGGTCATCTGTGTGCATTTAACTGTGTTTCATATTTGACTATAGTTTTCACTATAATTAGTGTTTTCTTCACTGTGATGTGTTGTTCCTTGCTTGGAAATGACGGCCTTCTTAGTAATGCTTGCCCTCCTACTTCCTCCTACTGTTCTTCATATTTGACAACAGTTTTTACTATAATTACAGTGTGATTACAGTGTTTTCTTTAATGATCTGTCACTGTGATGTGTCATAATCCTCACTTGGAAATGACGGCCTTCTTAGTAATGCTTGCCCTCCTGCTTCCTCCTCCTCCTGCTCCTCCTTGCCAAAGATGGCTGGGGACGGTGAAGGCGTCCACACTCATGCCCATGGTTTTAGAGGGGATGGCACTAAACTGCTTCCTGTCTGAACTGTATTTGTAGATGGATTCCACCTGGGTGGAGCTAATTGTCCGTGGGCCCACGCCAGCCAATCGTACAAGCTCCTGGGAGTCAGGATTCATGGTGTAAACGCCCCTGAACTGGCAGCTGGAATCACGAAAGAGGATGAGGAAGTGGTTGGCAGGACTCTTCTCCATCTCCTGAGGTTGGAAGAAGGTGGAAGTAAGAGAAAGAAGGGTGTTTATCTGCCTGTATGATCTTCAAACATGCAAGTAACCTAGTTTGGTGCCTAAAAATGTGCAAGTAACAGGATTCACAACAAGATTTAAATGATTAATGTCATGAATTTTACTGAAGAGGTAGCAAAGTGGCTCGTTGTAAAGTAAAATGAATCGTCTACCTCAACTATCTTGTTTTTTTGCATCTCGTTGACCTTTCCAGCGAGGCAGCAGCGAGAGAGGGCGTTGTGAATGATGAATTTGTTGGACTTGAAGCTGGGTTCTTTGAAGAGCTTTGGACCTACAAATACAAACACAGGCACACTTGTTTATGTTAACCCATGTGTACAGTTGTAAGTACTTTGGCAATGCCAGTACTCAGGAATTGAGAGATACTGTTCTGCGTAGTACTGTACCTGTATATTCTGGGGCAGGCGAGGTTCCATTGGAACCAGTCTCCCAGTCTTTATCTCCGTTCTGATTTGCCAGTTTACTTGGTGTCACACATCTTGCAGGTGAATCAGGACGGCTGTTGGAGAAATGTCAAACAATGAACCAATAGGCCATCACCTCAGATCTGTGTTAGACTTGAAAACATACTGGATTTACAGCTGGATCATCAATAAGAGACCAGTGAGCAACAAGAATCTCTCAACCCTCCCTCCACTACTCTTTTCTGCCCAATTTGGAGAGGTTAAGTAGTGATTAGGGGTATAAAGCAACTAAGCACTGTACAAGTGCCCTTGTTAATAAGGACAACTTCGGCTGTCAAGCTTCAAGCTGGAAGACAAGTTAACGGTCATGGTTACAGTGTAGCAAGCAGGACAGTGTTGTCTGCAAATGTTTGTGACACTGAAGCAAAAAAGGTGTAAGCTGTGTAGTTACAAAAAAACAGAAATCAGTCTAAACAGGTTTGGGTGTACAATACAACTCTCATTTCTGAAAAAAATGTATTCAACATACTGTCACAACTCCAGTTCTTTGTCTGTAACCACAAGTAATTTACTTCTACTTGAGTAATGAGTCAAGGAACAGTACTTCCACATGGCTGGGATATTCTAGTTATCTTAACACCCCTTGTTGTGGCACAAAGTATCTTAGCAGTACAACTAATTAGCATGTTAACATGCATGTTTACAACTTTGGGTGTTAACAATCTAAAGTTTAACCTGCAATATCTAGCATGCTATCATGCTAATGTTAGCACATTACTGTATTAGCACATTACCTTTTTTTTTACCTCAAAGTTCAGCTAATGTTAGGATGTTAACTTGTGTACAGATACTGGTAACATGCTTAGGTTTAGCATTGTTAAAATCTATACTAAGCATCATACTAACATTTAGGATGTTATTGTAATATGATAACATTTAGCATGTTAGCATTAATTTCAGAATAATTTGGTCATTCATTTTAGAGCCAGCTAAAAACTGTATAAATGAGAGTAAAGAGGCATATAAATGACCTATGCAGCAGTGTACCTGTTGGGTTTCTTAGTGTGGTCACCACGTTTGTTTCCTGGCTCATCCATGGCTGCTAGGTTGAGGGAGGAGTGAGAGTAGACTTTGGTCAACTTAGAGCCTGGAGAGACATAAATATTAAGACATTAAAACAGTTCAGTCATTGAAATCTTCTGCAAACACCTTTTTTCACTTTCGACTTTACCAGTTGTTGCCTTGGCTGGGCTGAGAGACAGCTGTGTTTCCTCCCTGGTCATGCTGCGAGGCCGGGAACGGGTTTTCTTAGCAGAAGATCGTCCATGACTGGTTGGTTTCTGCCGAAGCACTTTGTCCAAGTCATCCATGATCCTGAGTTGTTGCCGCCATGCGTACTCTCCTCGTGTGAAATCTCCCCGGCGGACTGGTGTGGCAGGAGGTGTGGGGGACTGTGAGGTTGGGCCTGCAGGAGGTGTATTGGAGGGAGATGCCGCTCTTTTGTCTAACAATGCTGGTCTGAAACCAAGAGGAATTAGGTTACTTTTACATGGGTGCATCTCAGCTTTGGGCTCATTAGTTGACAAATACAAGCACTGCAAAGTTTGGATGCAAAGAACTCTGTAAGCATCCACTTTGTGCAGGTGTGTTTTTGTGTGTTACCTGTTTTCCGTTTCTTGCTCATGCCACTGTCTCCTCTTCTTCAGCTCCTCAGTTCTCTTCTGCTGTTTTTCCAACAGGAGAGCTCTACGCTGGGCCATCTCCTCCTCACTATGTACCTCGTCCTACAACCACACAAGCACACGATCATGTACCCAACTGTCAGGACAGAATTAATGCGCATGCAAAACAAACTCTTCTTTCCATTCCATTCTGTTTTGCAAGCACTCACCTGAAAGAAGAATTGAATTCCTCCTCTTGTCCCCAGCTCATTCTGTTCTCCACTTGGTTCCAATGTTTTAGTCTGTTGTGTCTGTTCTCCTTTGGATTCAGTTTGTTGTTCTGGCATGTTGCCGGCTCCTGTGGCCAGATCCAGCTGCTCTATGGGATCTAGGGGTTCTGCAGCGAGTCCTCTAGCAAGTTCCACAGCAGATTCTGTGTGGTCGCTCACAGAATCAGAGAAGAACTCCTGTCCTTCGTCAGTTGGTTCATCACTGCCCCCCTCTGGCCCTCCAAGAGATGACAGTGAGACCTCAATCAGGCTGCAACGATTCCCTGCACCTCCAACTCTCCCGCCTTCACCTCCTGCGCTGTACGCAGCAGAAAGGGAGAACGTGTCGCTCTCAAATGAGCACTCAGAAGGAGCGCCAGAGCTGCTTCCACCTGCAGCCCTCGGGCAATCTTGTCTGTGCTGTGTCAAGACCGGCAGCCCTCCTACAGCCTCCACCTCCTCCTGCTCCAGCTCCAGGCTGAACTGAGTTGGTGTCTCACTGGAGCCTGTGTCTGAGGTGCTCTCATCAGGCTGTGGCTGCTGGGTAGGCTGAGGAGACTCTTGAGGAGTCTTAGGCCCACCAATACGGAAGGAAGAGGTGGTCTGAACCTGACACTTGCTGGGGGACACACGGCGCAAGTGGGGGAGGGTGTCCACATTCTGGGTTGGTGTCAAGACGCGGTTGAGCGGGGGGAACTTGAGGTCGGAAGGCCGTGGGTGAGGCTGATGTTGGGGATGTGGGTGGTGCTTGGGACTGCGGGGAGTGGAGGAGGAGTGAATCTTAGTGCGAGGAGCTGGGCAAGAGGAAGACATGATAGTTTTTGGGGAGGTAAGAACGTGAGAACGCCGTGACGGGGAGGAGGCAGAGGGGGGACTGGGACCAGCAGTAATCACCCAAGCTTTACTGGTACTCCTTGTAGGAGTCTTTGTTGGGGTTCTTGGTGGTGTCTTTGTTGGGGTGTGAGGAGGAGTTTTGGGTTGTGTTTTGGCGTTGCTTCTGGGTGTTGATTTTGAAATGTTGGTTTTGGGTGTATTTCTGGGTCTTTGGTTGCTCATGAGCTGCTGTTGCTGTTCTGTAAGTTTCTGCATGTCCTTCTGTAGTGACTGCAGAGCTTCACTCAGTTTCTGTACCACTTCATTGCACTCCACTAGGACAGCTTCACCTTTTTTCTCTTTCTCTGCCCCTTTCTTACTTTCAATAGAGAATGTGACCTGCTTCTCTAACCGAGGAGGACTGGAAACAGATGGCTTCTCCTTCTCTCCATCTTTTTCTTTCTCCTTCTTTTCCTTTTCTTCCTTTTCCTCCTCCTGTTTCAGTTGCTCCTCCATGTGTGTGAGGCGCTCCTCCAGGGTGAGATTATCCTCCTCTGCTGCCTCCCCTCCTCCCTCTCCTTGCTCTCGTTTCAGTTGAAGGAAAGCAGTTTTTCCAAGCCTCTGTCTGTGCTTGGCAAAGATGGCTTCAATACGTCTTTTTTGGGCTTCAATGCTTTTGCGTTTTTCCTCCAGACGAGCCCCCAACTCCCAGGCCTCAGAACCTGGTTCAGAGCCTCCAGGACCTGGGCTGTCTTGGTGGCCAGGTGCCCCTGCTGGGGTGGAGGGTGTATGTGGAGTGCCTGGGGTTGTTGGGGCAGAGGCTGACTCCTCCCCGGGAGCAGCGGGATGTCTTCGTCTGCTGTCTCGTCGCTCAGCAAAGCTTGTCATGCGTGGACTGTTGCTGGTGCTGTGGTTTCCCTGGCGACCGTTATTGGGTCGAATATTACCAGGGGCGTTTCTAGGGGCATCATCCGATGCTTCAGAGGAGTCAACGCTGCCATCTCGTAGAACAGAGTCATCATCACGTGACATATCAGAGGTGCGTCCTGATCTCTCCCTCCTCTCTCCCCTTCCCTGCCTTTTAGTATCACCCACTTCTCCAACAGGCCGGTAGAGGACTCCAGAGCGACAGGGAGCAGAGCTACTGAGTGGGGTGTTATCCTCCTTAGGGGAGTGTAGGAAGAAACCAGCAGGGGCTCCTTCGGGACGTAACCTGGGTTCTGGCCTTCCTTCCAACACTCCTCTTCCACCTTTCTCTGCTGTCCTTCCCTTCCTCCGATCTTTGCTGCCAGCAGTATGAACCACCTGTAGCGCCTCCTCGATGGTCGGCAGCTCTCCCAGTGGCGTTGTGTGTGCGTAAGGGCCCCAGGCCGAGCGCTGTGATGGTGCAGAAGCACTGACCAAGTGGCTGAAGTCCTCTGGAGGGCTGTACGGGACATGAGACATCCCTGCTGATGTCACTGGTGAAGTCATTGCAGGGATGCCGGTGGTGAGGCTGTCAGTGCTGACAGAGCGAAAGACAGAATCTATTGGGTTTCCCATGACAATGTCAACATCACTGTCCAACCCAAATGGGATGCTGAAAGTCACTGCTGACAGAGGACGACTGCAGAGAGGTGGATGACGAGTGAAGGACGGACAAATGAATGGGTTGTGCCGGACAAGAATGGAAAAGCAGAGACCACAGAAGCCAAAGTAAGAAGATTTAAAAAATTAAGATAAAATATGAATGCAACACGACATTTACTATAGAAATAACATGAAGCTTTTAAGTATAACTACCTGATTTGTTTCTTTGTCCAACTTTTGTTTTCTGGAAAGACAGATTAAAAAAAAGTCTATTAAAGTCTATTTTGGTTAAATCCATTCAAATAAAACCTGTGTATTTCTCTCTATTTCTTACCAGGTGACACTGGGGAGGAGATGGGAACAAAGGGTTGTTTGAAGATGTAGGAAGGAGAACCACTGAAATAGAAAAATACAGTAAAATGCTCTTTTATCAAAGGAAATGTAAAATGTTTTGATTCTAAGCCTGGACCATTTGGCTGGGGTCTCCTTGGCTCAACCAGGTCCTATTTCACTACATTTGTCAGGTTTATTTAGGTTTTAATCAGGGTTTGACTCAATAAATATTGCAGTAGTTTAGATTCAGATTGGTTTAGGACAGATTCCACATCAGACTGAGTAGGGTCATGCCTAATTCTTCTACCCTGATCATTTCCATGCAGGTGGTATTAGAGGGATGCTGGTACCTGTTGCTGTTCCCACTGACAGGGCTTGTGCAGTCTAATAGCCCTGAGACATCTAAAAGACATAGAAAAACTGCAGTTTCAGAGGCTGATCATCAGTGTGATATTTATACATCTAATTTAATAATATTACAGAAATGTTCTCATTAACGCACTGGAAGTCACAGACCTGTGAGGTCGATGGGTTGTATGGGCTGGACAAAATCTGGCTTCTTAACCTCAAACCACTCCAGCAGCTCAGCTATGAAGCTCATGATGTTCAGCTGAGGAAAAGAGCATATTAGGTTACCATGGAGGTGACTCACATGTGGAGAGATTATAAAGGGCAGAATAAGCAAAAAGTCTTTTTGACTATAGTTTCACAGAGATAGCAACAACTTACAGAGTTTCAGTAAAGATAAAAACATGGCAGAATGACATCATCCCAAAGAGCAAAGGGATGCTGCACGAAAAGTGCTGTCAACACCGTTAAAGAGTAACTACACCCAGGCTGAAAATCCTGCTTGCATCGTCATCTAGCGGTTGCTGCACGCTCTGTCCACCCCCGTTGCACCCAATAAACTTGAGCCTTTGAAGTCAGTGCAGCGATACTTTTCCTCCATAGAGAATTTAGTGTGGAGTTGCCTTTTAAACACTTGTGTGCATGCCTTCTTTTCCATCCATACACTTCTCTTGCTCCTCACTTTAACTGCACTGATGCGTCTACAGTATATTAATTACAGCGTAAATGTGAAAGGTCATAATGCTTACATGCAGAACTGGTGGAGTGTAGAGCAGGTCCTCCACAGAGAGGGGGCAGCAGCTCTGTAAACTGCTCTCACAAAACTCCTTGATCAGCTGCAGGTTGTAAAGACTGTCAGCCACCGACATGGTGTCCTTCAGACACACATCTGGAAGGAGCAGAGAAACAATACATAAACACACTAATATGTTGTATGTAATGTATGTACTTGAATTGAATTTCAGCAGCAAAATACAAATATGAAACATAAAATGTATATTCCAAAATATCATGTATGTATCACTACTATTAAGAGTCAAAATGTTTGCACAGATGTAATAATAAACGTTCTGAGAAATTATCTCCCAGTGAAAATAGCATCTATTCAAGATACCACATTTATTGGAAACCTTTTTTTTTTTTTAAATGATGGGGCCATTTAAGCTCTTTAGTGTTTAGCATACATCAGCCAAATCTAAATATTTAATCATCAAATGTGTACGTGTATGCATGTGTGTTTGCGTCTGAGTACGTGTGTGTACCCTCTAGAGGCAGCAAGCCGGAGCAGTAGTAGTGCAACACAGCAGCTATAGCGCAGCCATTAGACAGATCTTTGACCGTAGAAACCAGAGGGAAAGTAGGAGTCAGCTTAGACTGCACTTTGTCCTTCCTATAGCGAATCTAGGGAAGAAAAGAGGAGGAGGATGAGAGAGAAGAGGGTAAAAAGAGGAAGAGTTGTGCAAAGACGAGTAGGAAACAGAAACAGCAAATGGGCAAGTGAGGGGAAGAGTGGAGGCATCATAAGGCAGATACAGAAACATTTCAGATATGAAACTAGATAAAGGTTTACGTTATGTTTAAGAGAGTTAGAACATTGACCAAAGAAAGGTAAAACCAGCCAGGATAGTCCCCCTTTACAGACAATAAATGAAACCACTGACTCAAACTATGAAGCCAGCCAAACTCCACGAAAATTGCAGAGGAGAAAACCCACAGAAACAAAGCGCAAGACCAGTGATGCCTCAATTAAGAAACATTTGCACACATACACACAGGTGCAGTGCAAAGGTTAAAAAACACATTGCAAAAAAAAGACAAAATATACAACAAATAGAAAACTATGGGTAGAAAAATGTCAGTGATTATAAGTGAAAATGAGGACGTTAGTCCTCTGGTGTCCATGCAGCAGAAACAGGCATTGACGACAGTGTGAGCCTTCAATTCTGATCCGGTAATAAAAAATTTAAAAAAACATAATCAGATAAAAAAGTGAATTTTATCAAAATGAAAAGCACTGTATCACTCTTTTAATGTGCACATGAGATAAAATACACCCCAAAAGAAACCAAACAAAACAAATGCTGCATGTGCATCAGCTGTAACTTGTGCTGAATGATGTTACGCAGCCTTGTTGGAGGAGGACAAAGATGAAAAGTTCAACATCAAAGAGTAGCATCCAGTCTTATTATGCCTCCTATAACATGGCTTTGTAACACACACTTTAAAGAAAAGCAGTAAAAACAGAAATAAATATGGATAAATACTGTTAAAAGCTAATGAGTTTTAATTGATCCATCCAACCTCGGAGTTGGAATAGTGATTAGTTTGCAGTCTGTCAGTTAGTCAGTCATTGGTGGACAGTGTGGGAGCGGTGTGGCGATTGGTCAGTCAGTCTGTCAGTCAGTCGAGTGCGTTGCTATGGGATACGTGGAGGATGAGGGTGAGAAAAGAGCGAGGTGTTATACGTTACCACAGGCGGCTTATTCCCCGACTCCTTCAAACAAAAAGCGATAGCATGCTGGATGGGGGATGGCAGAGAGAGGGAAACAAGCATAAATGACAAGGGGGCCGGTCATCATGGGAACCGCCACACCACAAAGTCACATGGTCACTGCTCAGGGAGGGGAGAGTGACAGGGGAGGAGGAGGAGGAGGAGAAGGAAGAGAGGAAGGGGACAAACAAAGGGGGCGCAGACTGAGGTGGTTTAATAATCAGCAGGGAAGTAATTTCACCTCCCTCCCTCCTCTCCAACATCTCCTTCTCCCCCTCGAATCTGATAATCGGGGGCAGTTTGAGATGAAACCCCAGTGTCCAAAACATCATCAGTTAATAATAATAATAATAATAAGCAGGTACAGGACATTTTCAGTGGCATCTAATTGGTCAGTTGAAAAGGTCAGCGGATATTTACATGACATAACCTTCATACACAAAGGCACTTTTCAAAACGGGACAGATAAGAGTTATGTGTGGCATTTCCAGCAGGCACAAAAATGTCAGCCATGATAGCAGATGGACAGACTCAGAGAAAGATAGACAGGAGAAGAGTACACTTACGGGGACTAGTTTCCAGTACCAACGGGTGGATTGACACTGCCAGAGAGCAAGGCATGACAGAGACAAACCAGGGGGGAGAAAACAGAGAAGCACAGCAAGGTCGGTGTTAGAAGCTGCAGCAACACCACTACAGTATGAGAGCAAAACATCGTGCGTGTGTGTGTGTGTGTGTGTGTGTGTGTGTGTGTGTGTATGTTGGGGGGTATTTTTACCGCGTCCTGAGCAGGCTGCAGGTCTGTACATGTCTGCGACTTGGGGGGCTCTTCTTCTTCTGTGCTTTCTCTCAACTTCTGGTTCAGCTACAGGAAGTTAAAAGGATGAGTTCAAGCCAAACCTTCTTAAAATGTCGTCCACAAGAGAGGAAACATATCGCCACCCAAATATTTAAGGCACACTGCTTTGTTAAAGTATAAACTGTTGGAGTCAAATAATGACACACAGAGCAGTGAATCCTACCAATAATCAAAAACACAAGAACTTGCACAATATTGTCCGGCTCCACTCTTGTTCCACCTGAAACAACTAAATAAATGAACAGTACCAAAGATAAAACTGATGAGTACACACAGTATATAAATATGAATATATATTAAAAAGTAGAAGCAATATGGCACATAAAGGGCCACCATGGAAGAAAAAAATAATACAAGAAACAAAATGAATTTATAGATAATTGTGTTTCATTACTTTCAGGTCCAAGTAGTGCTTAGCCCGTTGTTTTTCTTGGTAAAATGTTGTTTTTCATCTGTAATAATCATGCATAGAACCAATCATTTTTGTGAACTCACTATACTTTGGCAGTTATTCATTAGGCTTTTTTTCAGTTCAGTTTTCAGTCCAACCCCTTTTCAAAAAGCTTACAGTACAGTCAGACACCTGTACTGTCTGTGTGATCTGATGATAAAAAGGAGGTCACAAACAGAGTTATCAGGTTTTATTGACTATTTCTCTTGGCTATATCCACACCAGAAATAGAAAGTCAGAAAAAACTGTTTTCTGACCGTTTTTTTGTTGTTGTTGTTGTTGTTTTTGTTTTGTTTTTTTGGTAGAACTTAAATGCATCTCTGAGAACTTCCGATTTGTGTTTTGCATGAGTATAAATGATGTTTAACCACGTTTTAATTAGGTCTTGAGTGAAAAACACTGAACCTTTCCTTTAATCAAATAGCTAAATAAATAAAGTGGGTGGCAGCGGTTTAAAGTGACATCAGCACTGTGGTCTCACCCTGTTGACCCAGAAGAGCAGAGCGTTCTCCCACGGAGCCCCGACACCCATCTGCTCTGCCTCCGCCGCCATCTTCACCCTGCCCACCGTCTCTTTAGCAGCCAGTGTCATCAGAGCGTCGATCAGGGAGAGGTGGGCTTTCTGCACCAATCACAAGGACAATTTAACCATCTGACCTGACTGTGTCTAAACACACAATGACAGATTTAATCATGTATGTAATTAGCAGAGGTGGAAATTTCATTTACTACAGTACTGACTTCTGCTATTTTTGAAGACTTTCTAATTTTACTCTACTACATTTTTTTGACACTGGTATTTTCTACCTTACAGATCAACATTTTACATTCCACACAAAGTAAGATGGCTAAATATCACTTTATTTCTTTGCTTCTTTCCTTCCGTCTCTCCTTCTTTCCTACTTTTCTTCTACTTTTCCTCCTTCACACATCTGGGCATTTTTAAAAGAAACTTTTGTAGCCTGGCTTTTACTTAAGGTGCCTCGTCATTTGTTGCCTTAGTTTTAAGTCTTAATCATTGTTTAGTCTTGCAAAATTCTATTTATTGTCGTCTATTTTATTGTTTCCTTTTCTGTTTTTTTGTGTTTGTACTGTTTTATCTTTGCTCTGTGAAGCTCTTTGGGCTGCATGTTTGTATGAAAGGTGCTATATAAATAAAGTTAAGTTGAGTTCTCTTCATCCTTCTGTCCTTTCTTCTTCCTTTGTTCCCTTCCTACTTTTCTTCCTTCCTTCCCTCCTTCCTCCCTTCTGTCATTCCTGTCCTAACTCTTAGTCCTTCATTCCTTCATGACTGTTACATTCTTTTAAACTCTGTTATTTATATGAATTATAACAAAATGTTTTTATTTTATTTACTGCTGCTCCTTGTTTCCTTGTATTGATATTCATGTAGGTTGATCTGTTGCCTCTGACATATAACTACCTTGCCTGTGAGTTTTGGAGTTGTGTGTATGGACTGGGTAAGCTGCCAATGAATTGCCCTTCTTGAGATCAATAAAGTTGATTCATACTGAATCATACTGCTACCTCTCTTTTACTTGAACTGACAGGAAAGCATTAACAGACAAAATGTTTTCTTCACTTTGCTTTGGAGTTAACTTTACTGCTAATTCTTGTTCACCTACTCACTATATAATATTTTGTTCTGTGGCATTTACTTACTTAAATACCTGAATGAAGGGACCATAACCATTGGAAATCAAAATAGGGCAAAATCAGCAGCAAAAATAAAACCTAAGGACCACACAATCCCTGACACACTCATAAACAGCTACACACAAACACCCACCATCTTGATGGGGACGAAGCTGAGGTCCTCCTCTGTGACGTCTGCATCCTGGACCTTTGGTGCGAAACCTTTCTTAATGAGGAACTGCAGCAGGGCGGAGTTGTCGGCCGGGGACCCCTGCGACGCTGGCAGAGAGGCCCCGTGCGCCTGGGCCAGCAGGGCCTGGGCTCGGCAGTAGATCTCCGGGGAAAGAAGCAGCTTGGAGACGGATGGCTTGAGGTGCTCTTGTTCATACTGGTCCTTGTAAAGCGGCTCCCGCAACTCCACAGGAACATTTTCTGAAACAGGACAGAGGACAGTCTCGTTGAGCTTTTTAGCCACATGAGCTGCATGGCTCTAAGGATGGTAACGCCATAAAAATTGAACAGACATTCATGGTCCAGAGAGGATGAATCCTACTGACTTTGCTGATTCCCTGACTTTTCCTCTAGCACCACCAGAAGGATGACATTTTTGGATTTTAGTGAAACATTGACAACTTGTAGGTGAAATGCCATGAAATATAAGACAGATGTGCATGGTTCCCAGAGGATGAATCCTAATGACTTTGTCCAACACTTTATGACCAAATACCCGCAAACCTAATGACATTCCTATCAGCCTCAGCTTTACTTTGTGTTTAGTGCTAAATGTTAGTATGCTAAGATGCTGAACTAAAATGGTGAACATTATACCTGCTTATCATTAGCATGTTAGCATCATGGATTAACATGCTGAAGTTAGCATTTAGCTCAAAGCACCGCTGTGCAGCTTCACAGAGCTGCTAGCATGGCTGTAGACTCTCAGTCTTGTTAACGTATAGAAGGAAAGAAACAACCGTGCTTATGAACTCAAAAGAGCTCAGAATTAATATTTCAGTGGATGACGTAAGTTGAAAGAGCCCACTCAATCATTCTCTACAAGCAGAGATAATTACTGAGTGGTGGTACTCGTTCATCTACTAAAGGACGTTCTCTGAGCTGCATTTGAGGAGAAACACAACTATGAAGTTTATGGTGCAGATATAAGATATTTTTTGCCTTGCTGCAGATATAAGAGATGGGGAAAATGAGTCAGCTTCCCTGCATTGTTCTCTGAGAAAGAGAGGGATGCCTACTGTAACTCAAATGCAGAGAATTGCTTTGTCAACACATTGTCCCATGTGGAAAACGTTACAAAAGTCGCACAGGCTGCTGCCAAGCGAATGCAGCTCCACGTTATATTATCTGATCTGGAAGAGAAAATGAAATAACTACTGCATGAAAGTGAAGAAGTTTTCCCACTATGGAAATTAGGTGACAGTAAGCGACAGCGTCTGACTGCAGGGAGCCTGCAGGAGAAGATAATGTCATCATCTGCATGAACAGCTCAGCTAGGTTCCCCAGACAAGTGTGGGTATATGTGCATGTCAAGAAATCTAGGATGTGCACGAAGCTCAGACCACTATGAGTGGGTCTGTGGACACAGAAACACACACTTCCCTGACTGACCCATATTCCAACTCTGCAGCCTCTGGAAGGCTGTACCAGGAGTCGGGATAATCCTGAAGATGGGAGTGGGCTTCTTAAAGGGAATCTCAGAGTCTACATCTCTTCCATTTACTACTGCAGTCAGTCCTCGTTCCCTCTAAGCCTTTGCCAAAACTTTTTTTACTCCTTCATCTCTCCTTACACGTCTAACTGTAACTCCTTCTTCCCACCCTCTCCTCCCTTTCTCTGCACGGCTCAAATGAGAGAAGAGAAGAGAAATTACTCCATAACCACAATGAATTTGAATCAGCACACACTCCACTGCAGTGTGACACACACTGTTTGGGGTTAAACCCTCGCCTTTCACACTCTGCAGCACTGGGAGGAAATAGGACTGCCGTCGCCATGGGAATGGTGGAAATGGAAAGCGGCCATTATGTCCCGATCACAGCAGAGGCGATGAGACTGGACTGCAGAGTAGGACCCAGTTAACCCAGTTAACATAACACGAATTCAGTCAGGGAAAAAACAGAAACAGGCCTCTGGAGCTAAAGCAGCAGCGTATGGATTTTAGATGATCTGGTTCTTGAAATTACCAAAAATATACATGTTATTAACAAGATAATATGACTCATGATTCAAATCTCCCTTCCACAGCGTCCTCACACATACACAAACGTATGTTTGGGGCTTCAACTAACAACTTTTATCATCGATTAATCTGCCAATTATTTTCTAGATTAACTGATTGTTTTATCTATGAAATGTCAGGAAACCAGCAGTCCAAAACTCAGAGATATTGAGTTTATTCTCATGTATAGTGGAGAAAAGCAGCAAATCCTAACATTTGAGAGGTTGAAATCAGAGATTGTTTAGTATTTTTGCTTGAAAAATGACTGAAGCTACTAATCGATTATCAGCATCATCACCTTTTAAGTTATTATGGCGAGCTTGTTAGCAAACAGTTGTTCATTTACACATACAGCAGATACAGAACAACATTAGCATTTATTTTGAGTTGTATTTCTGGCCACCTGATGAATGTAAGTCATTCTCTTTTTCTCTGTTTTTTAATAAGGGAAATGATCTGGGTCTTTAGCTGCTAAATGCTCCACTATGTTCACGGGCTAGTGGTTAACTTTGTCTGTCTGTTGTTTGGTGCTGAGCAGGTAGCAAGTTTTTAAGAGTTTTTTCGCTGGAAACCTCTGCCTGCTGCTGATGAGAGCGGTGAGAGTGAGGTAATGAGGTAGTCTGAAAAAGTAAAGTTTTGGGCCGGAAAACATAAACATGAGATACAAGTTGTTACAAAGCACCGTAGAGCTGAGGGGAACTGCAGAATCTGTGAGTTCGTCATTATGAGCGACCATTTTCAAATAAAAGTAGTCCCGTGATCTTTTGTTAATACTAAAATATTGACTATAGCCGCTTTAGAGAGTCAGTTCACTCAAATTACCATAAACATATTTTCTCACTTGCTTTCTCACTGGTTTCCAGCCATGCAGATAGTTTTGGTTTTATTTGCCCAGATTTTAAGATATTCATCCATTTCTGCCTCCATTCCAATACAATGGAGGTGAACTGAATGTCATTTGTAGTGCTCACAGCATTGGAAATGTTATATTTAAATAAATTCAACAGTAACTTTACTTTCCAGAAACGGTGTCCCTGTTACTCTGGATAATCCCCACACTGTTAGAAATTGCTGTAAATTTACCTCAAAATATCAACAGTATTATCCTGTTATATTTAAATGCAGTACATTACTGTTAATTTTGGTTGGTGAAATGACAGACGAAAGATAACGGTATTTTACAGTATTAATTGCTCAGAGGAGAAAAACCAGTACTTTACAGTATTTTTTGCATTGCGTTTTGGGAACAGAAAACTGCATTGAGCCCACACGTGTTCAAGTTGTGATTTTTCATCCATCTTCATCTTGTGAATTAATAGGTGAGTGCCTCTTTGCTTTGCTTGTTAGCATAGACAAAATACACAACATTTGCAATCAACTCATATTGTGCTGTGATAATGATTTGGTAGCCTACCTACCATCAGATCCCAACATCAATAAAACATCTGTAACGTTGTATTTATGTCTCTTTATGTTTGGGATTCTTTTACTAAAACTGTTTTCTTTAAGTGAATTGTTGTCAGACTGAGTAATGTACATTGGACTTGAATTAGGTTAACTTGCAAGTTTTCAAGTCAGATTTGAGATTGGAGTCTGAGATGACACAAACAGCGCAGACAGAAACCTCATTCAAGCGGTCAGTGTGGCCAGCTAAGGTTAACTACTTGTACAGTTGCTAATGTTAAGTTTTATGTGGGGATGCATGATATTCCTTCTCTTCTAATGTGCAGAAGGTGGATGATACTAGAGTTGTAACTAACTTTTAAAACGCTCGTTTCAGTGGGAAGCGAACTGTGACACAGCGGAGTGGAGCTGGATTTCTAAATCGGATCTTTCAAATTACAGGGTGAGTTTCATCCAACATTAGCTACTAAATTCTTCTTCTGCAAAGTGCAGCCTTCAAACAACATTGCAAATTTTATT
Source organism: Macquaria australasica (assembly GCA_005408345.1). Lineage (NCBI taxonomy): Eukaryota > Metazoa > Chordata > Actinopteri > Centrarchiformes > Percichthyidae > Macquaria > Macquaria australasica. The sequence goes on along the minus strand of SEMN01000431.1, from coordinate 1,055 downwards.
TAATTACTGTTCCATTCCTGTCACTGTATCGCGTGACTAACAAAACAATTACAGTAATTTCCCGAAACCTGCAACGTTAGTCAAAACGTTAATTTCCATTGAAGTGCCCCTGTGCTTGCAAATTTCTTGGTATATGTGTAATCTCTATCCCTCTATTCATAGGGGGAAATCTTTTTTGTGAGAGTGTTGTGGTTATTTTGTTTCTTTAATGTTGGCTGTATTTTGGATTGTGTCGGTCCAAATTGGTGAAAGAATATTCAGAAAGGATAATTCATATTCACAGTTTAGCTGTTGCTGGTTTGTATTCTAATGTTTTTTTGCCCAGCACAGAATGCTAATGGACATGTGAGCTGGAGGAGATTTTTTGTTGAGATTGAGTTTTCTTTCATCCCAAGGACTGCCCAGTTTGACTTGTCAGCATGTTTCCATGTCAGATCTGTGGACAGTGACCTATGTGAAACACATGAGAATTCACAGCAATACCCCTAACTTAGTTCTTCAGTGTTGCATCCAGGACTGCAATAGGAACTTCAAAAAATTAGCAGCTTTGAAATGGCATCTTTACAGATATCACAAGGAGCGTGTGATGGAGCCAAGATCACATCTGCAGTAGACCTAGCATGCCATGTTGACTTGTGTAGTGCCAAAATGTAACATTACCTACACCTAACGTAGTAAAGGGCAGTGTTCTTGATACAAGAATAGACTTTGCTATATTTATATTTTTTCCCACACTAATTCTGAACACACACATTTGTTTTTCAGGAGGTTCATCGGGATCAATCCCGAGAGAGGCACCAAGACTGGACGAGGAAAAGTTCAGTCAAAGCAGACGGGAAAGGTCGCCCAGAAGAAGGTGACATCAGTCAACCCTCGTGTCTCAGTCACTCACTCAGTTTTTTAGTCATTCACTCAGCCACTTTCTCAGTTATAGACTAACTCACTCAGTCAGTCTTTGTTCGTGTCCAGAGTTCAGTTTTTAGACAGACTACAAGACTCTACAAGACAAGACTGTATTTATTATTTATATGGCTTTTTAAGTTCAATTTAAGTTT